>CM060854.1:19090347-19199770 GCA_030737835.1 Acorus gramineus | reverse complement strand
CATAAATTAATGAAATGTACAAAAAGGTTACTACTGTGGATTTTATTATATTTGCATTGCAATCAATGTTTTAAAGATGGATATTTTTGATATATCTATCAGATCCCAAATTGGTATATCATTTGTTGTTTTTAAATTTTTTTAATTCCAGAAAACAGATAAAAAAAACTTCCATGACAATAAAAAAAAAAAGTACAAAAATGAGGATATCCAAAACAATTTTTTTTTTAAAGCTTTTTATGGGATTTTTGGGATATATTTTTGGAGAGGAAGATGTATTTCTAATTGGGGGTGGGGTGGGGTGGTGTGGGGGCTATATAGAATCAAGGATGGTAGGGAAATTGTAAAAATTCTATTTTTTTTGGGCCAAAAATTGCAACACCCAACCCCCAAATGTTCATACTAGTGATTGGCAATGGTTAATTCTTTAAAAAGGGTCTAGGTTGGTTATTGCAACATAGGGCATAGTCAGGTCGGGTATGGATGAGTTGGGCCGGGTGGCGTTGAGTTGTGTTCAATATATTGTCGGGTTCAATATTCATACTGATATATTGTCTGATTTTCACAATTAGTCCCCCCAAAACACTGATTGAAAGAAGAAAAACTCTGTTAGATGTTTTTATTCCTTTGTTAATGAATTTCAAAAGTGAAGTCAAACGAGATCCTGTTATGGAAGTTGTATTGGAAGTTGGAACATGTAATCACTTATAAGGTTTATTTTTCTCTGGTTGACTTGGAAAAGGTATGACGACAGAGCTACCTCATTGAGGTTGTTTACATGGAGAGAGAGGGCTGCATGACAATATAGAAGCTTTTTTCTTATCAAGAATAAAGTTATTATTTTACATATTATTATAAATTGTTGTGAAGGTATATGCTCCATATATATGTTGTGTTTTTTGGTGCCTAGTGAAGCATGCTTTTCAAAAGATTTACTGGACGAGTATCTGGCAGGTGAAGACGAAGATGGTTGATGTTTCTGTTGGCCCTGAGAATGGAAGGGAGGGCTGCGAGACGAATTTTATCCCCGTTGTGCGTTCCGGTGGGTGGTCAGATATTGGTTTCCGACGGAGCATGGAGGATGCATATGTCTGCTTTGACAACTTCACTCGTGATCATGGTGTGAAGAATATTGGTGAAGGGCCCAATGCCTTTTATGGGGTGTGTTTCTTTTTGATGGCTTGGCATCAAATAAATTTGATTACAATGAGACTGATGTGTATCAAAATTCGTTGGGCAGGTTTTTGATGGGCATGGTGGAAAGCATGCGGCCGACTTTGCCTGTAACAACCTGCCAAAATTCATTGTGGAAGATGAAGATTTTCCGAGAGAAGTCGAGAGGGCAGTTGCATCAGCCTTCCATCACACGGACACAGCTTTTGCAGAAGCTTGTTCCCTTGATCCTGCTCTTTCATCTGGCACAACTGCTCTGGCTGCCCTTGTTGTTGGAAGGTGAGCATCTCTCATTTGTCTATTAAACATCTACTACTATAGTAGGTCATTAAATAGGTGGGATTGTACTTAGCTGATCAGGCTGATTGCTCAAATCTGTAACACCTAACCAAGCCCAAACTTTTTACCTTAAAATGTTGTTAGGACTATAAATCGGGCGGTTGGGTTTGGTTTGAGATGGAGTTCAACTCAAACCCAACTTGAAGTTGGAGGAGGTCAAACTAAACCCAAATCAACCTGACCCTCAAATACAAGGAGGTGCAGTGGTGCACCTGAACCCAACCCACCTGGCTTGGTTTGGGTTCGGTTTAGGTTTAGGTTTGGCTTCAAAACTGTGTAATTTTAGACAATTCAAACTATGTAAGAGTTGGTGCCCCTCGTAGAGGAGATAATAAAGATGAAATTGAGGGACAATAGTAGAGAGAGAGTACAATTAAAATTTCATCTGACAGATTAAACTATTTAGATTTGACATGAAGACCAAAGAGTTAATTTACTCACCACATCAGGTTTGGGTTTGGTTTGGACAATCTCCGTCAACTTATATTCAACCCAAATTGTGGGTTGCTCGGGTTCGGGTTTGGATTAAATTTGACTGCTAAAATCCCAACCCGAACCCATTCAAAAGTCGTGTTGGGTCAGGTTCAACCCGCCCAAGTTGCACCATTTAATGTAGTAGTTTATCCATTATTCTGGCATCCATTGATCCTTTTTTTTTTTTTTACTTATTCTTTTTTTTAAAACTTCATATTCTCACCTGTTTTGTAACTGGTCCAATCAGCTGAATATTAGTTGGATGACACACTCCTAATATTTTGGCATTGTTCCAATGGAGAATATTGTTTTATGAGCCTGTGTATAGGTCTCTGGTGGTGGCAAATGTAGGGGACTGCCGGGCGGTGCTATGCCGGAGAGGTCGAGCAATCGAGATGTCGCGTGACCACCGACCTGTCCGCATCGATGAGCTCTCCCGCATCGAATCATTAGGCGGCTACGTCTATGACGGCTACCTCAACGGGCAGCTCAACATAACCCGTGCCCTCGGCGACTGGCACATGGAGGGGATGAAGACCAACAATCGTAAGGGCGGCCCACTGAGCGCTGAGCCTGAGCTGATGCGTGCCCTTCTGACGGAAGAAGACGAGTTCCTGATCATGGGGTGCGACGGGATATGGGAGGTGTTCCGCAGCCAGAACGCGGTGGATTTTGCCCGCCGGAAGCTCCAGGAGCACAACGATCCCGCAGCGTGCTGTAGAGAACTGGTGGACGAGGCGCTGAAGAGGAAGAGTGGAGACAACCTCGCGGTGGTCGTCGTGTGTTTTCAGGAGGTCTCACCGCCGAATCTGGCGGTGCCGAGGGGGCGGGTGCAGCGGAGCATCTCGGCGGAGCACCTGAAGGAGATACAAGGGTTCTTGGATGGGTTGGGGGAATAAGGGAGGTGGTCCAAATCTGTTGGTGGTTTCCATTGTTGGTTTGGTTTTTTCTATTTGATTCAGTTGAGATATTTTTCCTCCAATTGTAACATATGCGGCTGCCCCACCTTTTTTTTTTCGTTATTTGGAGCAATTGATCACTAATTTGATTCTGGTTTTGTTGGGATTCTGTTTATGAAGAGTGAGTAATCAGAGTGAATTTTAAGTTACCTTAGGTTGTCTCTGTTGTTGTGTGGGTGGTCTTCTCATTCTTGCAGTCATTTTTTTTAGGATCTAACTCGTTTATAATTTGTAGATTGGAATATTTTGATTTTTTAGGCATATGTTTGTCCAACAAAGTACATAATTTTTTTGTTAACAATGTATGAGAAGGAATAATTAAACATATCAAACAGTGGAGGAAGAAATTTTATTTGAGTAGGTTTTCACCCGTCTTATTTCAGTTTTGTTATACAGGTCTCATCATATAGGCCATTCCCATAGGTCTTGTGAGTTGTTAAAATGTCATTGGCTATCTTGTTGACTTTTACAAAAAGGTAAAAAAATTAAATACTAAAGTATCTCTAATTAAATCCCACTTTCCTTGATCGTGATTTCCCTCTTTTTTTGTTTTTTTTCCACTCGTCTTTATGTCCCTCTCCGTGATTCAAACAATTTCTAATTTTTTTTAGAGTTTTCAATCTGAATTGGAATCAAACCAACAACAAAGAATCTCCATTCGGTCTAAAATGAAGAAGATAACTTAAGATTTCTTTGCAGAATCCATTTCAAAAAAAAAAAAAAAAGTTCTTCACGAGGATTCAACACCAGCCAAAAAAAGATACGCACTCATTTTTTGGTATTTGACAAAACCTCTTTGTTATATTTCAAGATCTTTTGATTACATGAATATGATGTTTTTTTTTCCAGTGTATTTTTTTTTTCGAATAGATACAAAAAGTAACTAACTTGTTTTTTTTTAGAGAAAACTGAAATGTATATTCAATTTTTGTTCTTGTTTATAATAAAATGTTATTGACAATCAGATGAATGCAATCAGATTTAAGTTACATGTATTTTTTATTTTTTTAATGTTACTGCTATGTGCAATGTAACTATATTTAAATGTAAAACTAACTGTAAATATAAGTGCTCAGCAAATGTAACTAACTATTAATATGTTTTGCTGAATGTAAGTTTTTTTAGAATGTAACCACTTTTCTTCAATGATTCTAATAGTTTGTTAGTTTTTTATGTATGCATGTTATGATTTATGTTTTTTTATCATTATATTATTTTTATTGTTACTAATATGCACAATTTACTTAACATCCCTTCATAGTAATTATATTATGTTAATGTACATTTCTTTGAATTCATTTTTTAAATTAATATGTATTTTCAGTTTGTTTTATGTTATTACTATACTGAAGGTAACTATTTTTAGAATATTACTAACTGTGTATAACTGTACAGCAAATGTAACTAACTATTAGAGGAATGCAACCAACATAAAGAAATTTGTGTATTCAGTTTGTTTAATGATAATGTCATCCTGAATGTAACTTTAGTGGCAATGTTACTTTATCCTAGAAAGTTATTTAGTTTTGTGTTTATATATGTCGTGATTTATATTTCTTTTATCATTACATGTTTTTTGTTGTTACTGTTATGCAAAATATATCTAACATTTATACAATATAACTATATTATGTTAATGTAAATTTTTTTGTATTCATTTATATCTAACTATTCAAAATGTAACAAACTATTATTCATCATTTTTCCTGTGGATCTTTGCAATGCCAAAACATTCACTACGAGCAAAATTGTTATAAAACAATCGCATATCTTTTTCTGTATCAAATGTCATTCCAACACATGACGCAATTGCTTCTGCAAATTGCTGCTCAATTTTAACAATGAAATCTTTCTACGGACTGCCTTCCACAGAAAATGTAACTCAGTCCGCTATATTTCCTACATTCAAATGCCAAAAAGTTTTAATAAAACTAATGTACTTTTATAATCACTAAAAATCAAATAAACATAAAAAAAAAAATTGAATAATATGACTCATAGTTCCACTAAGATCATATTAAGAGTCGTTAATATTTTGAAATGAAACTTTGTTTCACAAATATATTGCTGTAAAGTTAGTTACATTTGTTAATGTAACTAATATTGTTAACAAAAGCATTTAATAAGTCAGTTACATTAAAAAAATGTAGCCGGATCACAAAAAATCGCAAAAGAAGACCAAAAAGGGAATAAATATGTATTTGACATTTAAACAACTGATGTACCATGCTCAAAACCACGTTTCACATAAAAAAAACAACCATAATTTAACATATAAAATTGAAAAAAATTGAAATAATTGAAAAAACATACAATAAACATACACCGCACCTGAATCGGCAGACATTTCAATTGGTATCCAAAAGAATTCAATAGCTATTTTTTGATCATATAAAAAACTTAGATAATCGTCTAAAGAACAAATGCGATTTTGAACGGCCTTAATAAAAAAAAATCTCAAATTTTACCATGTAAATGAATGCATGACTCAAATATTGAAATTCAAAAAAGGAAAAAAACAGAAAATGAATGCCCGGACGCATTATTCCAGGAATAAATTACGGTCCCATTAACAAACCATCCCATTAATTACATTGAAAATTAGCAAACACACTTAAGGGGTATATTGGGTAATCTAAACTATGCCATGTCATGAGGCTTATCAGGGGCCTATAAAATGGGGCTTGTAAAAAAACATCAATGTATGGGTTTGGGTTCTCTGCTTGTTTTTTCCTGCTTGTATCTTACTTGACTTTTATTATGGGATTGCCACATTATCACATTTAAAATCAAACGGTTTTAAATATATCAAATCATGAATGGATAAATGGATCTATTTTATTTAATGAATTTATAACCGTCTGATTGATCAAAGTATAAAATAAATACACAAAAACAAGTAGAGGATCTAAACTCATCAATGTATACTCATTAATTAGCAATATTCATGTCTACTCCTTAATGGGGAATGCATAGTCATATTCATTTTGGGGATTAGATCTTTGGAGTGTCAAATAATATTCATTTTAATGTAAAGATGCATTTTTATGAGAATATACATGGGTGACTAAGCCACTAAGGGCATCTCCATATGTCTCCGTACATCACATTTTTTTTTTATATTGAAAGTCAAATCCTTTGACTTAATTTGATAAATGGATAAATATTTAGGATAAATTAGTCTAATTTATGAGAATAAAAACCTATTATTTTTATCCAGATTTACATTTGGTAATACATTTTGTTATTTTCATTTTTTTGTTCTCTTATCCTTAACTTTGCATTTGGATCAAATGATCTAAAATATGTGATAACTTCAATTTTTTTTTAAAAAATATCAAGTCTATCATTTCTATGAATGGGACATTAATATTGTTAGTTTTGGTTTCATTAGTTTTTGGTTTTTATTTTTTTGGGAAGGGCAAGCATAAATGTTGTTCATGTTTTGTAAAATTGAGTTAAAAAATGGGGATAAAGTATGTTCCTCCTTTTACCTAGAACAAAATATCCCTTCTTTTTCTCGCAGAATACGGACAATTGCCCATGCTTTATTCTTTTTTCTCTTATGCCATATGCGATAACATGTGATTTAACTCAATTATTTTCTTATCCCAACTTCTTATCCCAATGCTAAACCAGGCCTTAAAATCCAGCTCCAAAAGCCTCCCTACACCCTTCCCTCACTACAATTTTTCCTAACACACTCTATATGGGTGGAGAGCTAAATTCATTCACTACATCCAAAAAAAGATTATATTGTCCCCTTTCCCCTTTTTTCATTTTTTTGTTTCTTTATGTGGGTATATTGGTCATTTTCCTACATGAATTTTTTTATTCATTATTAATAATTAATTTTTATTAATTTTTCATGTTTTTGAAATTTTAATATACTATTAATTTTTATTCATTATTAATAATTTTTATTTAAATTTTTATTCTAAATTAATATTTGATAAATTTTAGAATATGCTTTTATTTATTTGATATTTGTACATCTTGTAATTTATAGATATGAATTGAAGTAAATTATTCTTTTGAAATGAAGATAGAGTAATAATAATGAAACTTTTGGAGTGATAAAAGGAAAATGACTTCCTACATGTCATAGGGAGCCTTTTTTTCCCCACCATATAAGAAACAATGAGGTTTTTGGAGATGCTCATTTACGGCCTCAACAAGAACAAGAGAAGGTGTTCATATTCATATTTTGAAAGAAAGGTGTATGATTGCTAGAATGAAGATTCAAATGAATTTCTCTGTTCTAATTTTGTAATATGATGCAAATACAAGTAACTAATTGTTCATATGATTAACAGAAACGTCCCGGCCTTTGATTTTTTTTTTCATTGTTCATGTTCATGTTTTTTTTAGAATGAAGTAGATACTATTCGGAAACATGTTTGAGAAGTTTTAGGAGATTCCGCTTTTACAAGAATTGCATCCATTTGATAACGTGTTTAGACGTGATTTTACATTTTAATAAAGCAAAAAGCGTAAATGTGTTACCAAACATTGTAAAAGAAAACAGATTTAATTAAAAAGTTGTTTAAATTTTTAGTACAAAAATGTTGCTTTTTAAAAAGCTATCTAAGAATTCAGTTTATTTAAACCACTTACTCAAAATCTTATTTTTCAAATGCTAATCAGAACTCATTATCAGAGACCTTTAGCGATCACAGCTTTTGAAGAAATTGCTAACAGCTACTTGTTATAAAAACAACTTTTGAGGAATAAAACAAAAGTATAATTTTTTGAAAAATTACTTTCAAAAGCTGTCTTAAATGAGGAAGCTCTTTTTCACAGTTCCAAACACTACCTCACACAAAATTTGATCATATTTGTAATATTCCCGGTGTTGGAACAAAAAAAAGCCTATCTCAACATGTTTTGTAAAGTGATTTTTGAATACATTAGTTCTAAGTTCTAACATACTAACATACAATGCAAGCAAACAACAAACTGAAATCTTTATAACTGATAAACAAATACAGTCAATTTAACTCCAGACACAAAGCAAACAATACAAGTATACAGAAGAAAGTGAAAAAAAACTAAACTTAACCAACCATAAAACACAACTATAAAAGCTACAATATTTTGAATATCTCCCGAGCCAAAACACAATATACTTGGCTCAATATACATCACGTTCAATCCACACAAAAACTTTTCATCACCACCTCTTCATCTCGTTTGGAAGTTGAACACCTTGATCGAGTAGGCGAACACGAATGCGAAGAGCACATCAAATCCGATCAGCGCAGCTGAAATCCCCCCCAAGAAGTCATGTTTGAATCCAAAATACCTCTTCAAGAACTGCTGCACAGTCTCTTGCACGCCAGTGTCTTCCATCTGCTCTGTGATGTCTCCAAATTGTGAAACAATCAGTCCATACAGAGTCCATGCAATTGGACATGCCCAGTAGTACCATCTCCACCAAATTGGAATCCTCTGCAACCAAACAAAGTTCATTAGTCACTGAAACCACCATTCTATTAAAAAGGGCAACCAAACAAAGTTCATTAGTCACTGAAACCACCATTCTATTAAAAAGGGCGTTGGTATACACAATCATTATATGTAGCTCTGCATGTAGTCTCATTTCACTAACGAGGTATTTGCTTTGTTAGCTAGAAGCCTGGAACGTGCGATTTTTTGTTTTTTGGTAAGCGGGTATATAATATCCATTGGAATATATGCTTAATTTTTATGAAGGTACATGTTTCGTTACATGCAGTAAATCCCAAAAGCATACGTAGAGTGCAAAAAAAGACTATATATCAAGAAGTGGTTCCTTTTCTTGTAACTTACAGGCCGAGGAATCACGAATCCAGCGAAGAGGTTCCATATTCCATAAAATGCAGTGGCGACCACCGCAGCAATGTGAGAGTTGGGTGTCACTGCAACTGCCATCATCCCATAGTATGTGAAGTATAAGAAGCTGAGGAACATAAAGAACAAATACCATAGGAACTTCACAGCAGTCCATTGAAAGTTGATCATGCTGTAAACTATGACACCATATATCAAGGTCTGGAAGAGCACATATGGGATTTCAATTGCAACCTGAAAAGTTGGTTAGGACAATGTGAGACGATCAGTATTACAGAAAAAAAATTTCATATGTTCAGTAGAGAAGGCTAATTAGCTTACTTGCGCGAACGCGTATGGAAGAGCAGAATACATCCCAGCAGCCTTTTCTCTATAAAAAACTGTCCTCTCAACGTCTACGATAGGCTGCACGGTTTGTGCATTCTGTATCCCTATAAAGAGTACCGCAGCGTACATCGAACCCATTGCATTGAAGAGATCTTGTCGCTTTGTCCTGTGAAGTTTTATCATCACAGTAACAGTTATCAAATTTATTATAGTCACAGAGTTTCATGTACAAATATTCAATAGGGATTTTGTTCGATATAGTAGGTGTGTACATTCGTAAAACATATGGGATAGGATGTAAAAGTATAGATATAATTTAACTATTTTCTAAATGTAGTATGATCATTAGTATAAGAGATACATGTAAAAGCAGTGAGAAAATTATTATTATTTTCCAAATTACAGGAAATCTGATAAATCATCCAAAATAAATGGATATTCAGATTTTGAAGATATCAAATGCACAGTTCGATGAACATAATTAAGTTGGGTTGATAAGTACGGATGGTATTCAATTGAAGTACTTTTTGAAGTTAAAAAAAAGTGAGTACTTTGTGATTATGGGTAAGATACAAGTCTGCATGATATGAAAACATACCTCTTGGACCCAAGTTTCCAAAAGATCGACCCGAACATCAGAGCAATGACAGTTGTGAAGAAGATACGTGTGGCAGTGTATGCTGGATTGCGCCAATATGACTTGTGTTGTTTCCAAAGGCAGGCTAAGCATTGTGTGAGGAATGACTGAGAGTACTGTGTGGGGAAGTAAAGATCTTTCGAGCTTGGAGGTGGTACGCTTAGTTCGCTGATCAAGGCTTTGTTTCTCCTGTGAGAAGGATAACAAGTAAGAACTAGTAATATATAATCAAATGATAGTGTTTCAATGAATATCAAACCTACCTATGGAGGTCTGAATTCTTGTAAATTTGAGTGAAGTCAACTCCAAAAAGTTCTTCTTGTGAAGCTGAAGTCACCTCCAACATCCAAGTTGCAGGGTTATATTGATCCTTTATTTTGCTTACTCCATCAATTCCCTTGAAGACATCACAAACAAATAAGTACCCAGATAGGAAATGTAGGCAGTTAATAAATGTGACTATTAGTACCTCAAAATACTTAATTAGATGACAAGAAAACCGCCCCAATGGCCCAACGTATATCTCTTCACCCCCTCTCTTCATTAGGAAAAGCTGTGAAGTTTTTTTAAAAATCAATGTGTGAGTCAGTTTGTCAACATATAAATCCTTAAATGATAAAAATATCAAGTATTTGCATTCTTTAACCTCATCAAAAGCCTCAAATATGTCAATGCTAGGCTGATGAATTGTACACACAACAGTTCTTCCCGTGTCGACTGTGTTCCTCACTGTCCTCATCACAATGGCCGCTGCTCGAGCATCCAATCCAGAGGTGGGCTCATCCATGAATATTATGGAGGGGTTGGCGACAAGCTCAACAGCTATCGTCAGCCTCTTCCTTTGCTCTGTTGACAACCCATTCACTCCAGGTAGTCCAACCAATGAGTTCCTCAATGAATTCAACTCCACTAGTTCCATCACTTCTTCAATAAACATCTACATGAAATGAAACTCGCAATATTAGTTAGAGTAATTCAAAACTGATCAAGGTAATTCTAGGCCACCCTTATTTGATGCATATTGGAAAACCAGGATGATAGCCTTTTTGAAATCATGGATGGAAACAACCTTCTGAGAAAGCTAATGATATCATATTGTTTTAAGGATCAATCAAAAAGGTTACTTCTAAATAGATTTGAGATTCGAACCACGAACCTTTCTAGTATCACCATCAACATCCGTTGATAAACGAAGCCACGCGGAGAACACTAGAGACTCGTACACTGTGACATGGGGAGAGTGGATGTCTGTCTGTTCACAATATCCAGATATGCGAGCAAACGTTTCTTGATTCTTTGGATATCCGGATATATTGATGTTTCCCTCAATGTATCCTCCGGTTTTCCTTCCAGCCAAAACATCCATCAGAGTAGTCTTACCAGCCCCACTAACACCCATCAAAGCTGTGAGGACTCCTGGCCTGAAAGCTCCACTCAGATTCTTCAGAAGCACTAGTCGGTCCTCCTCGACTCCTCGAGCTTTCATTTCCGGTGGCATGTCCACAGAGTAGCATATCTCATCAAATACAATTGAAAGAGGTTCAAATGGAAGAACCATGCCTTTCTTCTGACTTTGGTTGATGCGCCTTATCTCACCGCCTCTCGCTGCATTTGTGACAAATTTTTCTTTAGGTGATGCACTTAAATTTTTCTTATACTATATGATATGATAACAAAAAGACGAACTTACGTTCTGCTCTTTTTGATACTAGTTCAATCTGTTCTCCAGTTCTATTAGCGTGCTTCTCCCTCAAGGCCTCTTCAGAGACCAATGTCTGTCCTTTGTCGATTGCTGCATTGATCATATATCATTTGTTAGGACACAACACAATGGTTGTTAATTAAACATGACTCAATGCACAAGAGGAAGAACTCACAGTCGAGGTATGAAAGCGCCAGTGTGTAAAGTCCATTGAGCAACAATATGTACCCAATCAAAGCTCCAGTACCAATCCAGAACCATCTCGCTTCGGGGAAAAATCCGCGAGACTCCAACACTAGGGCTCCCAATGTCTTGTTCCCAATTTGCTGCATCAAAATTCAAGATCATCTTGAGATGACTGCCCTCTCAAAATTAATTGCTCGTTTTGTATAACAAGAAAAAAAGAGTCTTACTTGTTCCCATTTTTTCCCAAGGAATTCATTCACCACAATGGCATTTTGAGCATACATGAGAGGTGATGCCCAATATCCCCATTTCCACCACTTCTTGATATCAGCTGCCAATAGAAAATAAAGATATGAGTACTTTGTGTTTGATCAACATAAATTTTCCTTGATGAATGAGTTTAAACATGTATTACTTCTCGACAAGACGAATCCTCCAAGCACCATAAGCACAAGCTGTGCAAATGATCCAAATGTGCTAGCTATGACCATGTTTCTACCAACTGAACCAAGGAAGCGAAACAGCGCGGATGACATCTGACTAACCAATACAAGTATCAAATATTGTCTAAAGAACCTGCAACCATGGAAGTTATTTATGTTAGTGCTCAGGATCCATGTTGAAATTCAGTGTTGTGGTATTTATGAAAGATTCTATGTTATCTCAACCTTTCAATGTAGGGATCATATCCGATGACATAATACGTCAAGCCAGTCCAAACAGCGCATTCTATAAATGATATAGGCATTTTAGTGAACCATGAAGGAAGCGCATAAGCCCAACCAGGGAAGAAAAGGAGGTCCCTTTGCTTGTAAAAGACGGGGAGCTTTGCAATACTCATCGCCAATTCTGCGAATCCATTAAATAGTAGAGCAAGAAGAGCAACGAATAGAGCACCCATGTAAATCTGTCCGTCCTCCACATTTCTATGATGCATTTTGTTTCGCAAGAAAACTGTCATTGTGATAGTCGCGATTATTATGAGCTGAAGAATGATCAGTAAACATTAGTTGTTTGAACAGAGTGAACTCCAATAATTGTAAGTACTAGGAAGGTATGAGATTGATTTTTACTTGATTAACTTTGAATATGTAAACAAAAGCATTCCTCTTCATCAGCACAAGTTCCCTCTCGAGGCAAGCCTTGAATAATTCCTTCTTGTTGATTCCATATTCTGAAGTTGTCAAAGCTGCCGGGTGGTTTTTATTCCGGTCGAATGGGGTACTTAGTGCCTCTGCTACTGCACGGCCAACGTGGAATGATTGAAACGCAACTGAAAATTCTTGGACCGAAATGAAGCGGTATGGTTCATCCCTACGCGACCAATATTGTGCTTGATCTTTTCTTGATGTAACCTATTGATATTACAATGTCTTAGTGTTGCACTAGGCAGTCATTCAGAGAAATCTAAACATTTAAGGCCAGTTGGTAACCATTCTCATTCTCCTTCAGTTAGAGTACCCATGTAAATGGCATATGGAATTTTTATTCTAGTGTCCATTCCTGGGTGGTCCAGGAGAAATTCTAATGATTTCGTCTTCCCATGGAATCTACCAGAACTAGATTCTTGAGGAAGAAGAAATCCTTATTCTCGACCAGACTTACTAGACTAGCCCTTAGTATCCTATCATATGAACAAAATGAAAGACTTACTTCCTGCAAAAAGTCGGCAACTCCTTTCCTCTCGGGGCATTTGAAGCCCATTGATTCAAAGAACTCCACCACGTTTTCACGGGGACCTTGATAGACTATCTGTCCTTCTGAGAGAAGAATTATATCATCAAATAGATCGTAAGTCTCCGGAGCTGGCTGAAGCAGGGCGATCAGTGCCGTCCCCTCGAGAATGTGAACTGACTGTCTGATGGAATTGACAATTTGGAAGGTTGTGGAGCTGTCAAGACCAGTCGATATCTCGTCCATGAACAATGCCTTTGATGGTCCAACTAACATTTCACCTATAGCAACAGATATCCAGGAAACATAACTAATGAAATCAGTATCTTTAAAGTCCATAAAGAGTGGCAAATGTGTGTATATGATATTATGATCTAGATGTTTTTTTTAAGTTAATTTTACCTGTCGTGACTCGCTTCTTTTGCCCTCCAGAGATACCCCTCATCATTTGATCACCAACCATGGTGTCGGCGCAGATTTCCAGTCCTAGGATCTGTAGTTCGGAGATTAAAAAATGAATAATGGGTATCAATTTTATCAGAATTAGACCCTCTATTATTGACAGTGCAAGTAAGAATAGAATCACTGTCCATACCTTCAGAATATAGTCTACAACTACACTCTCTTGGCCTTCAATTGAAGAAGCCTGGAAAACAATAAATGGAAGTGTTAGGAGAGGAAATCAGCTAGTTAAGCAAATATTTTAAGTGCTTCTCAGATCTTTTTAACTTGTATTCAAGAAACATAAACAACTATTCTATACATATGATGCTTACCTTCATATAGACATCGATATCAGGATCCGGTTTGATATTCGCTGCCTTTTCTCTTCTTGAGAGCTCCATCAACATCTCTGTAAAACTCAAAAAAAAATGTTATCAATCCATTCTAAAAGACTCCAAAAACAAAGAAAACAAGCTTGTGATTCCTTAACATGCCATAACGCGTCCCAACTCCTTGGCATCTTGCCGAGAAGGCCAATGTTTCCCTCACTGTCAACTGGCCTAAATGGAGATCATTCTGACTTATATAAGCTGAGGTCCTCCTTGGTACAAACTCATTCAACCCATGACCATTATAAGTAATTGATCCTGAAACCTGTTTATCATATAAACAAAGTTTTTATATCACAAGGGAAACATAACTACGTGAATTCAATGAAAAGTGAGTAGTATATATATTACATCTAGCATCGAATCAAGCTTTCCTGCCAAAGCTAACAATAAGCTAGTCTTCCCCGATCCTGGTGGGCCTAGAAGCAAAGTCATCCTGCAAAACACATGCACCCAAACTCAATTTCACCAACCAAAAAAAAAAAAAAAAAAAACCTCAAAATTGAAAGTGAAGGTGATTGAAGAATTTCATCGCTTACCTAGAAGGCTTGATGATACCACTAACATCGTGAAGGATTGATATCGGTCTCTTTCGACTTGGAAGTATATGAAGGGAGTTCAAAACACTCTTTTTTTCCAAAAAAAAAAAAATTTAAAACAAAAAAGAAGTGTTAGTAAATCCTCAAACATCAAAGGTTGGTGAATCCAAATCCAAAGTAAATAAAGTCATAGGTACCTCTATCTTATTAACAAAGGAGTTGATGACTGTGGGGACACCGCTATCGCCTACGTAAACCTTCGCGTTGATGTTCAACTGCTCAAAACGAACTTCGATCGTCGGGTTTTCGATCCCAACTCTAAAAGATTCAACACACCCACACAAACAATCAATCAATACCAACAAAAAATAGAAGATCAAGAGAGAGAGAGAGAGAAAGAGAGTGGGCGATACCGGTCCATCCGGTCCTTGAGCTTCCTCAAGAACCTCTCATTATCTTCCTCGGCGACCCTCACAAGCCTCTCCACCAAGTTCTTCCTCTCCTCGTACCCAAGGCTCCCGATGTCGATCTCCTTGAGGTCTCCGGCCTCCCCGGTGAGAATCCCCTTCCGTATCCGGTCGTACGTCGGGAGCTTCTCGAGGGCCGCCCACTTGAGAGCCTCCTCATCGTCCTCCTCCCTCACGGAGCGCGAGAAGACTTCGGTGGCGCTCGTGCTCCGCCACGCCGAGCCGCTCCTCCTGAGGCTGGCCACCCTGTAAATCCCATCATTCTCCATCTTTTGGAGATCTAAAAAGAACCCAAAAGAGGTTTTCAAGAAGAGTTCTTGTGATGAACAACAAAGTTCAATAAAACAGGGGATGCTCTGTTCCTTTGCATTTAAATGGAATCCCAACGTGGAGGACAAGCAAGGAATGGAAAAACTTTAGAAGACTAGAAATCTTTATTGGTCAATAAAGAAAATTGTGGGTGTTTTGAATCTTGTGGAACGTCTGAAGAGATTGGGTGTTATTAAAGTTTGAATTAATTGACAGGGAGGAGTGAAAAAAAAAAGAGAGAGACGGAAATGGCGGTGAAAAGAAGGCATCTGCAAAGACTGTCATTTAATTCGACCGTTGAAAATTTTGAATTTCTAGAAGGGGATGAAAAGTCCAAGTTCAGGCATTATTAATTCCCAGTCCCTGGCGGCTGGGACATTTGTTTATTTGTTTTTTTGAGAATGGTTAAGGATTGTATATTAAAAGATTAGTTACAAGAGCAAAAAAAAATGTTACACTTGATTTATAATGTAAATCATGCGTGTTTTTATTTTTTTTAAAATAATAAAGATAATGTATGCGCTCCAATACGAGTTAAATGAAACCATTTTTAAGAAAAATTAAATAAATAAATATATATTATTTAATTATATATATGTTTCATTGAGTATCTAATAAGCTATATAAAACTACATTTGGATTATAAAAATGATTGATTGTATTAGTGCCAAATCTTTTAACTTGTCAAGCTTTCATTTTGGACTACAAATCCACGAGTGATCCTTAAATAGCTTTAATTTTCTTAAAAAGTGTATATTTAATGTAATCAAACAAATATTCTCATAAAATAAAATATATATTTTAATAAATAGTACAAAATAAAAAAAAAATTACATATGTTATTTAACAATATATATATATATATACACACACACGTAGTAAATGAGACTGCATGTATCATTATTGTTATAATATTTTTTTTTTTTTTAAGCCACATGAAATATCTACAAAAAAGTTGGTGGAGCTAGGTCATAAAGTTTCAGTCAAACCCACGTGAGCAGACTCAATTCATGCATCAAATAAAACTGACCAGGCACATCTTTATTGAAATTTCCATGGTTGAATATCAAATGAATTGTCAACATCGCCGTGAACATATACGCAATGACATTTTTATCAACAATATCAACAACCCCATATTAAAACAAAAAAACAATCAGTGTATTAGTTGAACAAATAAATATTTTTACTTTGTCAAAACAGCGATAATACAAGTTTTTTTTTTTTTTTTGGTGCTGTTACAAACAATCTTTATTTTTTAATTGTCTAATGTTCCACTTTATCTAATGAATTATTAGTTTTGTTGGATAAAACATATAATTTTTCCAAAAAAAAGAGTATATATAATGGTGTAAAATTATTATTTATTTTTAGAAAATTATTATACTTGGTCCTTTTTATAGCATTTTTTGTGCTTCACGTATGTTTTGATTTACTTGAGAGTATATATTTGGCTAATGGAATACATTATTTTATAAATTTACATAATTATATGATCATGACCGATTTTTTTATTTATATAGAATATATACTGATACAGCATTACATTATGTAATTTCATATGCCATGATTGTTTAAATCTGAGTTTGAAATGAATTTTGCGTTTGAAAGATAAAAATTCTCAAATACAATTTCAAACACCACTCACTCTCTTTGTTCAATTGAAAATGTACGAAAATAATATTTTTCATAAAATGAATTTCAAAAGAGAGATTTTATAAGGAATATATATATATATATATTGTGGTGATATGGTGTAAATATCATACCCCCTTTTAATATGTGGTCATCTTTTAATAACTGTATAATTGAGGTGCATGTAATCGGATGGTGAGAAAATATGATTCATAAATAAATCACAAGAGAAAAAATGGAAGATTATGTGAAGAAAAAAGAGGGATCACAATTCATGAGGAGATATATGTGATTTTATGCTGTGATTATTTTAATCATCTGATTAAAATATATTTAATCAGATGGTAATTAGAAGGTGATCGCACTTAAGAAAAAGTATACGGTGACAACATCTTATCATTGAATTGTATATATATATATACATTTTATTCATGACGGTCCAGTATTTGGGTGGCATATAATTGAACACGAGTGAAAGAAAGAAAATGGATTTTGTGAGTGAAAGACAAGATGTTGTATACTTTTTCTTTGTCACCGTATACTTTTTCTTAAGTATATATATATATATATATATATATATATATCAATGATGTGATAATAGTAGATGCGGGTGGAAAATGAACAAGAGTTTTTCGGGGCCCTTTTATTCACGACGGTCCGGTATTTGGGTGGCATATAATTGAACACGAGTGAAAGAAAGAAAATGGATTTGTGAGTGAAACAAGTGTTCTCTCACTGAAAATTGAGGCCTTCTAGATGGACTTTTTTATTACAACTTGGAAAGAAAAAGAAAAAGAAAAAGAAAAAGAAAAAGAAAAAGAAAAGTAATGGATGTCCCTTTGGTCCCTGTGATACTTGAAGGGTTATCTTGAAATATATTCCAAGCTATTTTGACTTCAGCATCTCTTTGTAAACAGTGATTCCATGCTCCCTGCATTGGTTGTTTATCCTAGAATGTGTACTAAATACAGTTACAATGTCTCGAAATAAACATATTATTATTATTATTATTATTTATACTTATTTGTTTATGAAGAAGCCCCAATTTCAGGACCTAAAACCTGATCCTGTGTTCATAGAAATGTGTGTCCCTTTGTTAAATAATTGAATATGAATAGCTTATTTATGATTTGTTAATAAATATGTAGCATATATTAACAAATTATATCTAATAAAATATGAGAAATTATGTAGAATAGACTCCAAAGAGGAAGTGACATGTCTCCTCGACATGAGATCCAATCCACCCTTAATCCACATATATTAGCTCTCATTAATTTTCAAATAATAAATTGGTGTGTGATTAGAAATATCATAAATTTTACACATAAGTTATTACGTATAAGTATTTTAGATTTTCAATTGAGAAATAATTAAATCAAAAGAAAAACAATACTTATTTTTTTTAACCCTATATTTTTTTTGAGAGTGTTTGGATAAAAAAAAAGAGCTAAATAGAATTTAAAAAAGGGATAGATTCATCAAAGCATCTCCCTTAAAAAAAAAAAAAAAAAAAAAGACTCTCTTAGTAAAATCTTAGATTAATCACAAAAAAAAAAATTGTCCATATCGAATTCGTGAGATGAATTAGATATAATATATATTTTAAATAAGAGAAAAATTCATATGACACCCTGAAATCTGATCTAAATCCATATAACCCCCAATAATCAGACCCCAAAATCCATATAACCCCCTCCGTCCGCCTTCTGTCAGTCAAGTTAACGACGATGAATTTATGCAGGGGGTTATATGGATTTAAGCCAGATTACAGGGGGTTATATGGATTTTTTCAAATTTTTTATTTATTTATGCTTTTTTTTAAATTATAAATGACATGTGATTTCATAACCAGTACCCTGACACATTAATACTAGAGTAAATTAACATTTATATGCATTACCATCTAATGGATTGTAAATCTTTATTGAATTGCCTTTTCTGTTATTCTCATTGGGAAACGTAAAATTGATATTTTTGTTGTTTGATTCACCTTGGATAAAATAAGGATAAATAGTAGATAAGAGATGGATAAGAGTTTATGACTTTTTAAATGACAACTATACCCATGCATAAATTATTTGTGTTAGGAATAAATATGAGAGATGTTTGAGTTATATGATAGATGTGACAGTTTTTGAATTTTTTTTTCTAAAAATTGCCAAGAGAATGAGTTTTATTTTTTTTATTAAATCTTGGGGCACATCTTGTGTTTGTGTCATGAGAGTAATTTTTGTTGGGAATAAACTGTATGTGGATGAGTAATTTTGAGTTCTTTTTTAAAATAACAAGAGATAGAATATATCTCTCTTTTACTTATATCTCTTTAGTGGGTGATCTTGTATGTGTTTATGATTTAAATAACCATTTTCTTTGATTAAAATTAAAGGTGTATGGAATCTTAAAAAAAAATTTAAAAGTAAATATTAAACAGCTCAATTTTTAAACCACACTTAGAGAAAAAAATAAATAAATTTTATTTTAGGAATCCCTTTTTTTTTTAAAAAAAATCCATATAATGTATAAATTCACCGTCGTTAACTCGATTGATGAAAGGCGAACGGAGGGGGTTATATGGATTTTAAGATCTGATTACACGGGGTTATATAGATATATGAAGATTGCAGGAGATTATATAAATTTAGATCATATTTCAAGGGGTTATATGGATTTTCCCCTCTTTAAATAAATGAAATGGATATGACAAGTAGTGGGTGGCTATAACCGCGGCGCCCTTCTACCTGTCCTTTTCAGCTCATCAATCATCTACCCTTTTTCTTCCACTGATACGTCCAAAAAAGCCTCCCAAGTCTTTGTCTACATCTGCTGGTGAAGATAATGCAAATCTTGAATTTATTACTTGTTTAAATGGTCTTCTAGAAATCTATTCGATGAGGGTTTGGCATCTGTGCAGCTGTCATAGTGGTACAAATTTCAAGAACCATAGTAACCCAAATTCCAAAGAACCCATGTTAATATGAGGTTATATAAGGCAGTGTGTCCTAATCACTCACTACTTTGATGTGGACTTTCATGCAACCGTGTGATATGTGTTTTCATTGGATACATTTGCATGGAGTTTTGCTGCACATCTTTTTTACTATTTAAGTTCTATTAACCAGCTCTATAAAATGTTATTTTTTTTTTATTGATTATTTGTTTGATTTTTTTTAAAAAAATTAAAATATAAAATACAATATTATCCTTATTTAAAACTTATATTTTTCTTCTCATTAAATCTATCCTCATTT
Source organism: Acorus gramineus (assembly GCA_030737835.1). NCBI lineage: Eukaryota > Viridiplantae > Streptophyta > Magnoliopsida > Acorales > Acoraceae > Acorus > Acorus gramineus. The sequence continues at coordinate 19,179,433 of CM060854.1, read as the reverse complement.
TTTCTGAAAAACAAATCAACTTTTTCAATCCATTTTAAGAATCATAGTTTTTTTTTTTTTTTTTAAACCAATTCAAAGTTAAAAAAAAAAAACCATTCACTGTATTCTTTAAAACAAGATCGAAATTTAAATCTTCAAGGGTTTTATTTTAAAAATTGAAAAACGAAACCATTAAAAAAAAAACCCATTTCGTAAAAAACACAGAAAAAGACTGAATTTTTATTTGCAACCTCTCATTCAACCAGAAAAAGATCGCGATAAGGAATAATCAACGTTTTTATTTTATTTTTATTTTTTTTGAAATGTTATTAATTTGATGATTATTCGATTCCAATCATCGATATTTGCGATGAATGCAAATTTTCAATAAATGCAGAAATAAAACACAGATCACAGTATAAAATAAGAGTTCAGAATAAAAGTCAGTTACATTTATAAAATTTAACTTAATTTCAACAATAAATTGCATTAAACGTCAGTTACATTTGTAAATATAATTGATTTTTGTTATATAAAGCAATTAAAAGTTAGTTACATTCTACAAATGTAACTGACTTTTAGATATAAAGCATGTTAATATTAGATTAACATATCATTGACTTTTAAAAAATAATGTATATAAGTCCAAAATAATAGTTTGAAATGTAATTAACTTTCGAATGTTACACAACCCATGCCAATTTAAGATCAAACGCGACATCGAAGAAAAATTTGTAATAAGGATCAAACCAGAGGCTGCCAGATTTAACATCTAGCACCAAATTCAATAATAAAAAATTGTAACAAATGTAAAACAATGGGATGAGAACTCAAATATAAATTCTGTTTTAGGTGGAGAAGAAAAGAAAGCCGCATATGGCAGACGCTATAGATATACCACATTTATATTTTTACCTTATAAAACAAAAGAGAGAAAACTATTAGTTGTAAAAAATCATGGGATTTGATCATCCAAAACTTACGATTCCTTGGTTATGGAGAGTAGTTATAAAAAAAGATAAAAATTACAAAATAAATATTAACACTTGTGTCAACTTCATGGGGTTTATGGGGCTTATAAGATGGAGCCTGTCAATCATTATTGATTTGTATGGGTTACGGTGATTGGAAATTTTTTTGGTGATTATCTCCAAACCAAGAACTGAATTATTGTACTTTTGACCTGTTAATTGAATCATAACTAATACTGTATGTTTATGTATTGGTCTAGTATGTTAAGATAGAGTAAATGAACAAATATGCATTCTAAGAAAAATGATTTGCAATATTGACCTCATATGAATTTTGCAAATTGAAAGTCCCTATTGGAAAGGAGGGGAGTTTAGTGCATATACTTCATGCATAAAAAATCAAATATTCTAATGAGTTGAATGTATACATTTAGTAAAAAAATGAAATAAAAATCGGATAATTCGTGTAATAACATAAACAAGTTAATTGAGAAAGCAAGATAGTAGGGACTGCATATAAAGATGGACAACATTCCCTACACACACACACAAGAAACACATACATAAAGACCCATTTTGCCTCCTGAATGGGCTGGGCCTTGGTTATTTGTTGGGCTCTTATATGTGGGCCTATTCTGGAACGTATGGGGCCAGCGTGTGGTTTGTTAAGGAGCCTCGATACACGTAGCCCCGTTTGCAGCCCAATATACTATGATAGTGCAGTCATAGTGTATAGCTTCTATCACAGTGTATAACATGATTTTTTTTTTTCATTTTTTTCAACTCGAAAAAAATATGCTATGCATCTTAGTATATATATCATTTCATATAATAGCATACACTTTAAATGGAGAGTGTATGATTTTTTTGAAAAAAAGAACAATACGAATTGCCATTGGGTTAGCAATGGGGGTTGGATGTATATTTTGTCGTTTGCTAATCTTTGCCTTGGAAGCATTTGTTTGTGTAGCACTTATATAGGCAGGCCATTTTGCAATCTTGTCTGCAGTTTAAAAGCGGTCCTCCAGTCATTTATACATTGTGATAGTGCATACTACATTATCACAGTGTACTATTTTTTTCAAAGAAAAAATACATATGTATCTTAGTGTATACTTCACTTTTTATCACATTATGTATTTCAATTGATAAGGATATATTTTTTTAAATTAAAAAACCTTGCGGACGGGTTGCACATAGGACTGAACATTTCATTTTTCTTTGAAAGGTGAGCCTTTTTTACTTGAGCGCTATTACAATCAATCAATTTTACCCTATATACTTCATTAACCACCTGCACTTATCCAACAAGATACATACATCGTTATAAATTTTTTATATATTCTATAAATGAATTCATTCAATTTAATGAGGTATATACTTTAATATTTTATAAAAATACATACCTCGGTTGATGGTGTATGCTATTTTAAAGAAAAATCTAAAGGGGTTGTGAACTTCATTTGAGTAACATTTTCCTTTTGGACTTTGTCCAAATAATTGACCTTGAATTTGTTAAATCAATGCCGAAATAATTGTTGATATGAAATTGGGATTTCTAAACCATCCATCACATGAGTTAACCAATTCAAACAGGAGATTAAGAAACTAATAGATACAATAACTTTCTAAATCAGACTAATTTTTTTTATGGGGAAAACTAATTCTAAATATAAATTATTTTTTACCCTATCTTTTTTGGTCCATAGACCTTTTTTTTTTTTTAAGTTGAGAATGCTATTAAATAGAGTGTAACAACAGTGACTGAAAAAGAAATGAGAAGATTAAAAGATATAAAATAAAAACAAACGGAAACAAAGCAAAAAAAAAAAAAAAAAATTCCCCAACGAGAGGAAATGGATCTAGACACCTGGTGGACAAGAGACCACCTGAGTAGAGGAACCCGAGGTCTACAGTTTTTAGTATATAAAAATATTTTCAAACTAGCAATTATATTTTTATCTAGTTCTTTCCATCCCTTTTCTATTGCCTTACCCATCATGTACATTGATACGTGTATATAATTTTCTTTTTGGTTGAGAAAAATCCAAATAACCCACTCCCAATAAATTGGTCGAAGTTCATATAATCAATTGACTTTTCCTAAAGTCCATATAACTCTCTGAAAACACATATGTAAATTCAAATAATCTTCTGAATTAGAGTTTTATTGACCTATGAGAAATATTATGTGAATATTTCACTTGGTTAATCTTGATTTAAAAAATAATATACCAAAACCCTCTAAAATTTGTTAAAAATGCGGAAAACTCTTTATAAATGATAATTTTACCCCTTCAAATCAATTATAAAACTTTATTCGAAATAGTAAAATCATCATTTACAAATGATTTTTCACATTTTTAACATATTATATACGAGTTTTTGGTATATTATGTTTTCAGCCACGGTTAACCAAACAAAATTTTAACAGAATATTCATCATTTGCCAACAGAAATTTAACTCAAGGACTATTTGGATTTACATAAGTATTTTTAAGGGGTTATATGGACTTCATTAAAAGTCAAGGGGGTTAAATCGATTTTCCCTTTTTTTTTTTTATTGTAATTGAGGACTTTGTAGTCTTTTCTTTGAAACTGTACAGAATTTACACAAGAAAAATAGATCTAAAAGAGAGAAGAGAAGCCAACAGAGAGAAGAGAGAGCCATGTCTCTCTACATCTTGCCCACCCCTAATCTCTCCTTTTTACGGTCAGTTTGGAAATGGATTAAAGTTTTAATGAGAAATTATCTTAATTTTAGGAGGTTATCAATTTTGTTCATGTTCATTTATTAAATTTGAGATAAAAAATGAGAATAAATGTTATCCCAGCCTTCAAGTGAAATAAAATATCATCATTTTCATTTTAAAATGGAGACAACTATTCACAGTTTATCTCTATTATTTTTTATACGAAACAGTGATAAGCTGTTCTTTCACTCACTTATCCTCATAATTATCATTTATTCCATTACTTATCCCTTTGTCAAACCGGTCCTTAAAAATATGAGTGCTTGCACTCCCTTACACAATTTTTGAGGGAGCAGTGCAGGAAAACCACCGAACAATGTGACTGTGAGCTTCTGATGAAGACTGTTTCCACTTTGTTAGCTTCCATAGCTTCATTGAGCTCCAGCCAAGACTGATGGGGAAGGATGAAATCCTCACCCCTTGACTGGCGCCTAGATGCAAATATGTCTGCCAGGGAGTTCCCTTCTCGGAATATATGTCAGTTAACAAAGATCTCTTTAGTCCAAATGCAGTCCAAATGAAGACCAGCCACTATACCTTTCAATTCAAAAAAGGTTAAACATCCTGCAGATCCCACAAGGGACTGCGCAGACGAGTCACGAAGAATGAGCGATCCATCCGAATTGGACATTATCTAGCCAGCAGGAGGGGGATCCCATATGACCGACCTTGGAATGATTGGGGTCTCCAAAATATTAAGCTTGGGAAATCTGCATCAATTTAAGGGTGATTATAGATTTTAGAGGGACGGCTTGAAATCGATTCCTTCCTGCCATATAGCCCAGAGAGTGCTGGTTATATATATAGAAGGAGAGGCTTAGTGACATTATTAAAGGGAGATATTTTAATCTAGTCCGGGAGCAAAGACAATGAACAAGGAAGACTCCTGGAGACTTGCAAATCTCTCAGAAAAGCTGATCAAAGGGCGAGGCATTGTAGCGCCAGATGATCAGTGCATTCAGGTGCTGAGGAGCATAGAGGGCAAATCGTTGTTTGAACTAAGCCTTTGCGAAATAGCCTATCAAGGATGTGAAGTTTGTTCTGATATGAATGATAGTTTGACAGAAGGACATGGAAAAAAAAATGACTAACTTGTGCAGAAATTGCTGAACAAGGAGATCTTTGGAATTGCAAGTCTCTGGAAATCACATTGCCCAAGCTATCTCAGACTGATTATAAAGAGATATTCAAACTTATCTTCACTTGTTTATGTAAGAGAAATTGTATAAAGAGAAATTGCATTACAAGATGTTCAAGCAACTTACAAGGGATAAAGAATTCTCTGCTTTCAAAGCTGCTTGTCTACCAGTCATATAATTATCCATGCAAAATAATATGACAAAGTTACAAAAAAAATTTAAAAAATATCCAGTAGTATGTTCTAACATATAACTTTCCCTCCTGTGATCATAACAGCTCAAATTGTCATGTTCATCTCCTCTGGAAATTGAAAACCTTTATCGAGAAGGCGAAAATGAAAGCGAAGAGCACAGTGAACCCGACCACCATGAGCGCAACGATCCCCAAGAAGTCGTGCTTGAACCCGAAATAATCCCTCACGAACTTTTCAACGGTGTCCTTATCCCCATCCTTCATCTGCTTCGTGATGTCCCCGAACTGCGAAGCAATTAAACCGTACAAGGTCCAGGCCATAGGGCTCGCCCAGTAGTACCACCTCCACCAAATTGGAATTTTCTGCACCCAATAAATGATTCTCAGTCTAAGGCCCCGTCTGGAACCAGAACAATCAGTTTTTTCATAACAGCTGCTTTCAACCAGCTTTTCCATATGGTGGTTTTGTAGACTTTGAAAGCATAACAATCAAAATATTGAATTAAGGCCACTTTTAGAACCAATTTTGAAAAACTACACTCCATCAATTTTTTCAAAAAAGTTGTTTTTATTAACTTTTAAAAATCAAAATCTGAAATTAAGAGCTCAAACTCAAAAACTACCCATTTGGAATACATTATCTAAGTTGCAAAAGTAAAATTCATTTGACAAAAAGTTTTAGAAAACCCTGTCTGGAACCATTATTGAAAACTTGATTTTGCAGAAACCGAATCAGTTTGAGAATTGGTTTCAAACGGGTCTTAGACGTGAAGAAACAGAATCAATTTGATAAATGGTTTCAAACAAGGTCTAAGACATGTGGGTTCATATATATGGTGACTCCAACTATTCTAACCTGGTGGAGGAGCAAGAACTTACCGGTCGAGGGATCAGGAATCCAGAGAACAAGTTCCATATCGAGTAAAATGCAGCTGAAACTATGGCAGCGATGTTGTGGTTAGGCGTCACACCCACCGCCATCATCCCATAGTAAGTGAAGTACAGCAAGGTGAAGTACATGTAGAATATGTACCAGAAGAACTTGGCCGCAGTCCACTCGAACCCGATCATTGCATAAACTACAACTCCATATATAACAGCTTGAATAAAAATATAAGGCACCTCAATTGCAACCTGTGGAAGAGACATTGTGAGAACCAATTCATGGATTGTTTACTAAGGCTTCACACAAGAGTTTAATTACCTGTCCGAATGCATATGGCAATGCTGAATACATTCCGGCGGCCCTCTCTCTGTAGAAGACAGTCCTTTCGATGGCCACGACTGGTTGAACTGATGAAGCATTTGAAATGCCAAGGAAGAGAACTGCAGTGTACATGGAACCCGCTGCGTTGAACAAATTTTGTTGTATATCCCTGCAATATTTTTTGCCAACATTTGTGTTAATGAATTTCTTTCCAATCAATTCTCATCAGTCCCCAATAAGATATCGAACTCAAAGATTTAGTAGTCATGTACGTTTTTTTTCCAAGTTGCCAGAATATCGTCCCAAAGAGCAACGCGATGCCGAGTGTGAAGAAGAATCGCACTGCGGTGTATGGGGGATTGCGCCAGTACGACAAGCGTTGCTTCCATAGACAGGCAATCCATTGTGTGAAGATTGGTTGGGAGTACTGAGTGGGGAAGTAGAGATCGCTAGAATTAGGTGGAGGTTGGCTCAACTCCTTGATCAGTGCCTTATTTCTCCTGTTAAAGATTATGAATAGTATTGAATAATTGAAGAAACATATGAATTTTCTTTAGAAAAGGATATATTTTGGGTGTGTTCAGTCTTGCAGGAAATTCAAGAAAAATGAGAGGTAAAGGTGATTGGAATCATTTTCTGTACTTTCCATCACAAACACAAACAACAGAAAATATGATCAAAGGAAAAAATGATATATTTCCAATCACTTTTTCTTTGATCCAAATTCTTTCATTTTTCCTTCATTTTTTTTCCATTCGAACACACCCATTGTGCTAAATATTTTACTCACTCAAACAGGGGCGAGTTCTTGTAAAATTCCACGAAGTTGACTCCCAATGCTTCCTCTTGTGCCATTGTTGTCACCTCCAACATCCATGTTGCAGGATTATAGCCGTCTGTGATCTTGCTAACGCCATTTACACCCTTTTATAAAAACAAAATGCAAATTTATCAATAAAAAGTTGATATGGACTGAATCCTATACTTTTGGAGCTCATTTTCTCACCTCAAAATACTCAATCAAGTGGCAAGACTGACGGCCTAATGGCCCCACATATATCTCCTCCCCTCCTCTCTTCATTAGAAAGAGCTGCATTTCAACACATAAAAAACAATCAATCACGTGTTCTTGCAACTGAAAATCCATATATACATATATATGTATCGAAAGCCAACTTACCTCATCAAATGCTTCAAATATGTCAATGCTGGGCTGGTGAATGGTGCACACGACAGTTCTTCCAGTGTCCACAGTATTTCTCACAGTCCTCATCACGATTGCTGCAGCACGTGCATCTAGACCAGAGGTTGGTTCATCCATGAAAATTATAGATGGGTTTGCAACAAGCTCTACTGCGATGGTCAGCCTCTTGCGCTGCTCAGTCGATAGCCCATCCACACCCGGCAATCCAACCAATGAGTCTCTCAGTGTTGTCAGCTCAACTAGCTCCATGACCTGCTCTATGAACATCTGCACAATACAATTCTTCGATATCATAGGTGCTATAAAGAAGCTAATACACACATTGTTTTAGCAAAAGGAAAATGAGAATGAAAATTACCTTTCGTGTTGCGGAATTGACATCAGCGGGTAATCGAAGCCATGCAGAGAAGATGAGGGACTCGTAGATCGTAAGGTGAGGAGAATGGATGTCATTTTGTTCACAATATCCAGATATACGAGCAAATGTTTCTTGATTCTTGGGATAGCCTGATATAGTGATGCTTCCTTCTATGTAACCGCCTGTTTTTCTTCCAGCCAACACGTCCATCAGCGTTGTCTTACCAGCACCACTGACTCCCATTAGAGCTGTGAGGACCCCTGGCCTGAAAGCTCCACTCACACCCTTTAGTAGCATCAAGCGATCTTCCTCGATTCCTTGAGCTTTCATTTCCTATAAGTTCATTAGGAAAGTTCTTTTCAAAACATGTAAATTGAGGAGGTTCCCACTCTCATTTAAATCAAATTTTCAAAAACAGATTTTTATCATGAAAGTTGTTTTGAACTAGCCTTTTCATAAAAGCTGTTTTGTTCATTTTAACACAAAATCAGTTTGACAATTCACAAGTTTCAAATGGGGGGGATCTTAGTCTTACCTGGGGCATGTCAACAGAATATCTCATGTTATCAAAAGTAATGGAAAGTGGTGTAAATGGAAGAACCATTCCCCTCTCATTTTGGTTTCCATTATCAGTTCCTTCTGCTCCCGTAGATCCAGATGTTCTCTCGCCACGGTTACCTGAATATATCAAAGGCAGGTTAGATTAACTTAAAGAGACAAGCTAGCCAAGTTGAGTATTAATTCATTGAATTTACCTCTGGGTGATCTCTCGTTAGATAGTTCAATCATTTCACCCGTTCTGTTCATGTGTTTCTCTTGCATTGTCTCTTCAGATACAGCTGCCTCAGATCCCCCTAATGCTGCAATTCATCATATCCCATGTATCAGAACAAAATTTAAACGAATGATCGATATATACAATTACAATGTTTTGTAGGAAGTTCTACTTACCATTGAGATATTTGAGAGCCAATGTGTACCAGGCATTGAACACAAGTATGTATCCAACCATCGCCCCGATAGCAATCCAATACCATTTTGCTTCAGGGAAAACTCCTCGAGACTTCAAAACGCGTACTCCCAACGGTTCTTTCGAATCGGGAAGAGTCTGTAATGCAAGAGTCAAGATCAAGGTCAATTTGGATTTCCCTTTTTAGGCTCAAATAATCACAAGTGCTCATCTTACATGTCTCCAACTGTTTCCAAGAAATTCGTTTGTCGATAACCCATTTTGTGCATACATTAGAGGGGAGATCCAGTAACCCCATTTCCACCATTTCTTTATATCCTCTGTGAAAATTATCATATTCATCATTGTATTTAACAACCCTCATTAAAGAGTAGATCAGATTAATAATATTCTTTTACCATACCTCGTGCGAGGAGGAATCCACCCAAAACCATGAGAATAAGCATTGTAAATGCTCCAAACGTATTTGCAACGATCATATTCCTACCCATTGATGCGACTACGCGAAACAGTGCAGAGGCCATTTGATTTATCAACAATAACAGGAAATATTGTCTAAACAACCTGCATTAAACATATTTTATGTCAGAATAATAGGACGGTTAAAGACACTATAGATCATAAGCTTGATTTAGGCCCACCTTGTGGCACTTGGGTCAAACCCAATAACGTAGTAAGTCATAAACACCCAAACCGCAACTTCAAGGAATGATATAGGGATCTTAAGTATCCATGTAGGCAGGGAATATATCCAAGTTGGGAAGAAAAGGAAGTCTCTCTGCTTGTAGAAGACAGGAAGCTTTTGAATGGTCATTGCTAGTTCCGCGAATCCATTGAACATGATCATGATGACCGCAAAAAAAACAGCCCCCGCGTATATTCCCCCATCAGTCACTGAATCTCGGTGCATTTTGGTACGGAAGAAGACTGTCATCGTAATGATTGCCATGATTGTAAGCTGAAAACAGAACTCACAAAACAAGTTTAGACTGATAGTAACTGAAATCTGGTATCATATGATTTCAGTAGGGGGGCCATTAGTTATACTCACTTGGATAAGCTTGAATATGTAAACGAATGAGTTCCTTTTCATCAACAAGTATTCCCTCCAAATGAGAGCTCTCAATAGTTCCTTATTGCTCGCACCGTATTTGGAAGTCGTGAGAGCGGCTGGGTGGCTCTTGCTCTTATCAAATGGAGTTGCGAGTTCTTCACCCATTCTCCTACCGACGTGGAATGATTGGAAAGCCTCGGCCAACTCTTTCACAGGAACATACCTGTATTGCTCTTGTCGTACCCAATATTGTTGTTGGTCCTTCCTCGATGTCACCTATAGTCACCGGAGTTCAACAATTAAATAATCCACTTTGGAACGAATAAAGATCCGAATTCCAATATTAATATCTGTATCCGAATGATTTAGCTTAAGAAAATGTGAAATGAGACATATACGAGAAAGCTTACCTCCTGCAGAAAATCTGCCACGCCTTTTCTCTCGGGACATTTAAAGCCCATGGATTCAAAGAACTCGAGCACATTTTCACGAGGACCGTGATACACAATATGTCCATCGGAGAGAAGGATAATGTCATCGAAAAGGTTATAAGTCTCGGGGGCTGGTTGGAGCAGTGAAATTGCTGTCGTCCCACCAAGGATGTGATTGGATTGCCTCAATGCTTTCACAATTTGGAAAGTTGTGGAGCTGTCTAAACCAGTTGAAATCTCATCCATGAACAATGCTCTTGATGGTCCAACAAGCATCTCCCCTGTATTATTATTATTATTGTTGTTGTTATGATTTTTATTCATTAAGAAAAGAAAAGAAAAGATTGGTTTATATTAATAGAAAGTGTGCGATTGCGAGTTAAGACTATTAACCTGTTGTAACACGCTTTCTCTGCCCTCCTGAGATACCTCTTATCATTTCATCTCCAACCATGGTGTCAGCACAAATATCCAATCCTAAAATCTAATGATTCACACACACAAAAGAACAAAAGAATAAATGATTTTCCATCATTGGTAATCTCTCGTGCTCTTAAACATAGACAGTGATAATGTTTCTCCACTTACTTTAAGGATATAATCAGTAATTACATTAGCCTGCTGGCCACCCAATGAAGCTGCCTGCAAAAGAAAGAATTAGATAAAGCTAAGTTTATTAAGGAGGAAGTTCATGTAAAAATGATAGTTTTGGTTATATTTAGCTGAAAATGAAAATGAACATGAAAAAATTCAGCCACAAAGGATTTATGTCTTTCTCACCTTCATGAATACATCAATATCAGGATCTGGTTTAATGTTTGCTTCCTTCTCTCTTCTTGATAGCTCAACTAACATATCTGACAAGATGGAATAAAATGTTAAAAGCAATGAAAATTTTACATTGTAAGAGAATCATAAATCATAAAAAAAACTTACCATAACGAGTTCCGACACCCTGACATCTCGCGGAGAAGGCCAAGGTCTCTCTCACAGTCATCTCTCCTATGTGAAGATCATGTTGACTGATATACGCAGCCGTTCTTTCAGGCACAAATTCATTCAGTCCATGCCCATTGTAAGTCACTCTTCCAGACACCTAATATTCAGAAATCCAAAATCCATCACAAACCGACAAAACAAATCAAAGGCGAAATTTTTTTTAGAAAGTTTTGCTAAAAATTTCACCTTTAGATCTGAACTAAGTTTTCCTGCCAAAGCTAACAATAAAGATGTCTTCCCTGAACCAGGGGGGCCTAGTACCAAAGTCATCCTACACAAAATGAACATAACATAACAACATATTATTTCATCAACCCATAATTTAACGCACCAATTCATGATTCAAGAAATTCATTCTCTTACCTGCGAGGCTTAATGATTCCACTAACATCATGAAGAACGGCAATCGGTTTCTTCCTATTAGGAAGGATGTGTAGTTGATTGAAGAGTGACTTCACAAAGAACAACAAATTTGTTATCACAAAAACATAACAAACGAATAGCAAAATCAAGCATAAGTAAGTATCTCTACCTCTATCATATTCAAAGCAAAATTAAACATAGTGGGAAGAGATCGCCCGCCCACATGAGCCGCCGCTTCGATGTTCAAATTCTCATAACGGACTTCAATCGTCGGAATATCAATTCCAACCCTATGAAAACCCAACAATCACACATTACAAACAAAAAAAAAAGAGACCCAATTTGATCATAATTTAAATTACCCAAAACAAAAGATTGGATCTTTATTTAGTTTCTCACCTCTCCATTCTGTTCTTGAGCTTCAACAAGAACTTCTCATTGTCTTCCTCAGCAACCCTGACCAACCTCTCCAAAAGCTTCATCCTTTCCTGCAAACCGAGCGAGTCGACGTCGATCTCCTTGGACGCCCCAATAGAGCCCAAAAGCATTCCCTTCCGTATCCGATCGTACGTCGGGAGCTTCTCCAGCGCCGCCCACTTGAGGGCCTCCTCGTCGTCCTCTTCGCGGGAGGACCTCGAAAACACATCCTCTGTTCCGTTCCTCATGCTCCCTCTGATGCTCCCTCTGATGCTCCCTCTGATGCTGCCTCTCAAGCTCGCAACTCTGTATATCTCTGATGAATCCATTGCTGAATGAACACCCACTGATGGGGAAGCTCTGTTTTCTAAAGCCTCCCCTGTTTAAGGGTGACGAGTTTGAGAGAAACCCAAGCTTCCTCTGCTTAAAAGTGACGAGAAACCTGAAATGGCTGAAATGGAGTTTGATGAGGGAAACTCAAGAGAGCCCTATATAGCTATATATAGAACACCCATCTCTTCTTTTCTCTTCTCTTCTCTTCTCGTCTCTTCAGGGGGGTGTGTTTGAATGGAAAGGGAAATAGTGACAATGAGGGTGGACGATTGGTCGTCAAAAGAGAAAATGGTGTCTGTTAGCTGGGGTCAGACAGTGGACTCTGTTGTTTGTTTGTTTGATTGATTTGATTTGTCACCGGAGGTCTGTTTTGATGGCATTCATAACAGAGGACTGTGTGGAAGATCTTTTGGTAGGACCCATTTTTCAGGACTTCTGGGAGGGGGGGGGGGGGGGGGGGGTGTCTGTTGGAATTCGGAAGCCATGAATGTGGGGACGTCTAGAAGGGAAGGAAAGCCGGGTGCAACTTCCACGTTTCCAACCAAAATCTAAGCGGGTCTGTGTCGGAGTTTTACCTCATTAGATTATTCGCTCCTGATAGTTATATTGGGATAGATAACAATTCAGACTGAATAAATAACTTTTTATTTGATTGTCTTTTTTGTTATTCTCATTGGAAAACTTAAAAATGATTTTTTTTATTGTTTGGTTCACCTTGGATAAAGTGATGATAAATGGTTGATAAGGAATGAATAAGAGTTTATGATTTTTTAAATGACAATTATACCCCATCGGAATAGTGTTAGAGATATATGATTGATTTGATAGATGTGACAGTTTTTGGAATCTGTGTGAGTATGTTAGGTGAAATAAATTTTTTAAAATGACAGAGAAGGGTATTTTTATCCATTGGCATAAATAAGTCTTGATAAGCAATTCCACCATTTCCTTAAAATAGTTATCAGGCCTTATCCTAGCATATCTGGATATAACTATCAAGGTTTATTCTATCAAAACAAATAATTTTTTTTTAGCTAATCTTATCTATTCTTCATTATTCTTGTCTTATATTCTACGTCGTCATACGGGGGATTAGTGTTTTCTCTAATCTCAAAATGAGTGTAGGTTAAACTATCTAACTTAATCAGTTCGAATTGTAGCCCATTATGAAAAAGTCATAAACCAAAGGTGGGTCCCTCCTTCCAGAATAAAAACCATTTTAATGTTAAATTATTCAATGCAGGAAATGTGTGGGTTACAGGTGATGCCAGTGTTATGATCTCATGGTACTGTTAAATTATTCACTTGTTTTTATTATAGAGAAGAAATATCTTTAAAATCCATGCAGAAGGGATGGAAAGGAAAGTCATGAATCTAGGCGGGGTCCTTCCTCGTACCCAAAAAATAAAAAAGATAAAAACAAGTGGGGTCCTTCTTCATAGAAGAAAAACCATTTTAATGTTGAATTATTCAATGCATTAAATAATAGTGGAATTGGGTAAACTAAGATGAAAATACTCAAAATAAATGTTTGTTTGGAAAGAATAGGCGCATGTGTAAAAATAAATTGATATTGATATTTTAAATTTTTTTTAAAATTATGTTATTTTATCTAATCTATTGCGTTTATATAAAGAGATCCACATGCTATATCACATGCCATCACCTTTTATAAATAAGTGACTTTATCAAATAACAAAAATATTATTGTTAGATTTTCCAATAAAAATAACTAAAAACACAAACACAGTGAAAATGATTTATTTTTTAGCAATGCTAGAATAGTTATCTATTCGACATAGCTTATATCATTTCCCAAATTAACGAGGGATTAGAAAATCTAAGGAATATTTCTAGAACATTAATGCTTTTGAGGCCCCGAATTATAGGTCCAATCACAAGCTCCATGAGTTACCTGTAATCGATCCTCTCAAATCGAGGAGACGGCTATTTTTTTTCATTTTTTTTTTTTACTTATTTGTAACGGTGTAGCACATTGAATATTTTTTTTTCACACACAAAAAGAAATCTCACAAAAAAAAAAATGTTTTTTTTCACACACAAAAAAAAAAATCTCACTTTTTTTTAAAATTCCGTCGACTTGAATCGTGTATTCCAATTTTTTATTCCATCATTTTGAATCGTTTAATGTTGTGAAAACATGAAATAAAAGATTGAACCTTTTGTTCTGTAGGATTTTCATCCATTGTTTTTGTTCATCCATTGTTTTTGTGTTCAATTGATTCGAGCGATTTGATTATCAATATCCGTTGATTCAGGTTTGTACTATGTTGTCTTTATGTTTATTTGTTATGTTAATCATCACACTGATTTAGATTTTTATGTTTTGTTGAATCTGATGTTTAATATTGAATCTGTTGTTTTAAAGTTCAGTTACATTTTCAAATGTAACTGCATTTTATATGCATAATACTGCCTGTTATCAGTGTGATTTTAAACAGTATTTGTTTTTTTTTTAAAGTTAGTTACATTTGTCAGATTTTTTTTAAATATATTTGAACATTATATGCATTATATTTTTGAATTTTTTTGCCTTTTATGCTGTTTATGTTTTTCATTAAAGTTTTAAAATTTAATTACATTTTCAAATATAGCTGAATTTTATATGCATTATACTCTTTGTTTTTAGTTTGATTTTGAATAGTATTTGTTTTTTGTTTTGAAAGTTAGTTATATTTGTTAGATTTATTTTTTTGTAAATGTATCTGAACGTTATATGCATTAAATTTAAATTTTTTTTTTGTATCTTAATGCAATTTATGTTTTTCATTAAAATTTTAAAACTCAGTTACATTTTCAAATGTATCTGAACTTTATATGCATTATACTCTTTGTTTTTAGTGTGATTTTAAACAGTATTTGTGTGTTGTTTTGAAAGTCAGTTACATTTATCATATTTATTTTTTTGGAAAGGTATCTGAACATTATATGCATTATAATTTTTGAATTTTTTTTGTGCATTTATGTAGTTTATGTTTTTCATTAAAGCTCAATTACATTCTAAATCTATTTGAACTTTATATGTACTATATTTTCTTTTTTATTTGTGTTTTTAAACGATATTTGTTTTTACTTGAAATTCAGTTACATTCCAAATGTGTCTGATCTTTATATGTATTATATTTTCATTTTTTTGTGTTATTAAACAAATTTTGTTTTTCTTTTAAAATCAGATACATTTTAAAATGTATCTGAATTTAAAAAAAAAATGCAACTAGAGGTCAGAGGAGGTGGAGGGAGGATGAGGGCTCGAAATATAGCGGAACTACCTCTTATATGATAGAAGGCGGCGAAAGGAATCCATGGGTGGAGACGCTGGTCGTCAGAGATTGGCCAACCGGAATGAATTTTTAAAGTCGCATATAACTTAGGAGGATAAAAAAGAAATGTCCCGAATGAGGTGGGGGAAGAGATTACACGAGAATGAAAAATGGGGACTGGATCCTCTACTTGTTTTTTCTTGTTTGTATCTTACTTGACTTTAATTGTGGGATTGTCACATCATCATAATTAAAATTAAACAGTTATAAATACATCAAATCATTGGGGTTTGGATTAGGCCTGTCAACGGGTCGGGTCCAGACCCGGACCCGACCCGACCCAGACCCGATTACACGTGTAATATACCCGACCCGATTTGGACCCGACCCGGCGGACCCGAACAAACAAACGGGTCGGGTCTGGGTCCACCCCGCCCCGACCCGTTGGACCCGAGACCCGATTGTTTTATTAAAATATGCTCATATATTATAAGACCATTAGTATTAGTTGATACATAATTTTATTTCTTACTTAACTTATTTTTGTATCTACAAGTTCATAAATCATAATCATAACAAGCCTATAAATCATAAGTCATAATCATAATATTTTTTTTGTTGTGTTGATGTTGCAACTTGCAAGAACTTGATTGTTTAATATGTAATAAACTTAGTAATGTATTGTCGTCGGTTTGTTTTGGACAATTAACTTATTAGCTTTTGAATTTGTATGATTAATTAGTTTGTTGCATGATTTATGTTTATTATTTAGGTTAATATGTTAGCGTTTATTGTTTTGAATGTTGTTTAGGTTAATATTGTTTTGAATGTTTGTATAATTAGTTATATTTATTATTTAGGTTAATATGTTTTTTATGTTAGTGATTATTGTTTTGGATGTTGTTTAATAATTCATTTACTTATTTTGAATTGTATAAAATTATATTCAAACATAGTCTCATTAACAATAATGTTTTATTACAAAAAATTTCAAATAGAATGATAAGGCAAACAAATACATGAGCTCTTCTCTTTTTTTTTTTTACCCAACCATCCGGGTCGGACCCGGACCCTACCCTGGTTTGACGGGTCCGAGTCCACATTTTCCCAGACCCGCCGGGTCCTGTCACGGGTCGGGTTCGGGTCCACCCCGATCCGACCCGGACCCGACCCGTTGACATGCCTAGTTTGGATCCTCTACTTGTTTTTTTTTCTACTTGTATCTTACTTGACTTTTATTGTGGGATTGCCACATCATCACAATTAAAATCAAACGGTTATAAATATATCAAATCATAAATTAATAAATGGATTCATTTTATATGTGAATTTATAATCGTCTGATTAATCAAAGCACAAAACAAGTACAAAAAAATAAGCAGAAGATCCAAACCCCAAATCATGAATGGATGAATGAATCTATTTTATTTGATGAATTTATGACCGTCTGATTGATCAAAGCACAAAACAAATACAAAAAAACAAGTAGAGGATCCAAACCCTGAAAAAGGTGGGGAATAGGTTTATACTCAATGAAGACATGAATTTTTAAATGAAATGTAGCATTGTATTTTTCTATTTTATACTTTTGTAAAAGTCAATCAGACAACCAATGAAAAAATGACACTTAATGAGAAATATCAATGCAACTTAAAATATGGGGCTAGATAGCAGAATCTTTGTTTCTAGAAAAAAAAAAGTATTAGCATGAATAATTTGACAAAATAGATTATAACATAGGTATATTTTTAAAAATTTTGAA
Organism: Acorus gramineus; assembly: GCA_030737835.1. NCBI lineage: Eukaryota > Viridiplantae > Streptophyta > Magnoliopsida > Acorales > Acoraceae > Acorus > Acorus gramineus. The sequence goes on along the minus strand of CM060854.1, from coordinate 19,162,019 downwards.
AAAAGCGTTAACAAAAGGAATATCGAAGGGGGGGCCAATGACAAACATCAAGTCTTAAGTTTTGAAGGGGACTTTCTTGTTATATATATATTAATTGTTGTGGACCTTGCCTCCCCTATGTATGAGGCCATACTAATGTATTCATCACAATTGTTCTAATCTGCATTATACACGTATCATTAATCGCATCTGACCGTTGGATTGGCCTGGATGGTTGGAGGTACATGCCAGGTCAATCTTCATATATTTACATATTTTGGTCTGATACTCAATTTTCATATTATATGTAAGGTACTCAATTTTCAAATTGCCTTCACTTAATTATGCCAGTCAATGAAGGGACACGCATGGAAGGTTCTTTTGGTTGGAAATTTTAAAAGTGCTTTTCTACATGTGCTTCATTATATAAGCCACATTCATAGGTCCTATGAGATGTCAAATTTTTATTGGTTACTTAGTTGACTTTAACAAAAGAACAAAAAAATAAAGTACCAAATTACCCCTATTTAAATCACATGTTCACATGTCAAATCCTATTTTTGTGTACGGTTTCTTTTCCCTAAACACATCCCAAAAAATTCTAATCATTTTTTTAAAAAAATCAACAACTTCAAAAAATCATTTCGGCAGACTTGCTCATCTTCGACGAACGGCGTCACCAGTACTGGATTCCTTTCGTCGCTCTCTATTATATGAGAGGTGGTTCGACTATCTTTTCAATTTTCATCTGGATTCCAACTTTTTCGAACTCCATATCCACTTTTTGATGAATGTAACTGACTTTTAACGAAACACTAAGATCAGATAAAAAAATTTAGCTACATTTTGTGAATGTAACTTAGTTTTAAAATATATTACACAAATAATGCATAAATGTTCATATTAGTTTGAAAATGTAACACAACCATATGCCAATATAACATCAAAACACTATAAAATCCTTCAAAAAACGTATTTAACATCGAACACCAGATTCAAAGAAAAAATTGTAGACAAAAGCCAGATCAAAGATTACCATATTTAATATCAAATAACATATTCAAGAAAAAATTTGCGAATATAACTTGAGTTAAAATACAAAATCCATATAATAAGTTAGTTACATTCACAAATCCATGAAGCTAGTTACAAAATTCAATACAAACATCCATATAATAGTTAGTTACATTCTCTGTCACATGGGTATGCATGTGTAACTGACATTCAAATGTAAAACAACGGATATGGCGTATCAAAAACTACATTTGACATATGAAAACAACCAGAATTAACATTAAAAAACAGAAAAAAATGAAACAATTGAAAAACATACAATAAAACAAACACCACACTTGAATCGGCAGACATTTCAATCGTAGCCAAACTATTCTGTTTTTTTTTTTGATCAGATTAGACGCTTAAAAAAGTCGTCCAAAAAATCAAATCCAATTGCAATCTCAAAAAACAATTTCTGAAAATTTACCACAAAAATGAAGCGTTGATTCAATTATGAACGTTCAAATGTGATATAGTAAAAAAAAAAGGAAAAAAATTGCAATTGAATGCCCCCCACACGCGGTTCCAAAGAAGACAGTATTAACCATTTGCATTTTTTTTTTTGAGAAGTTACTAAAAATGGAATAATATGACTTATAGTTCCACTAAGATCATATTAAGAATCAATTGAAATGTAACTGATTGAGAACAACTCTTCAGCAAATGTAACTAACTATTAGAACAAATTGTAAATAGCCTGAAAAAAATTTTTTCCACGAAAATGAATGGATGATTCAAATGTTGAAATTCAAAAAAAGAAAAAAAAAGATTTGAATGTCCAGATGCGTAATTCTAGAAATTAATTACCGTCCCATTTTCTCAACTGCCCTATTAATTACAGTGAGCATTAAGGAACATACTTAAAGGGTATTTTGGGTAATCCAATCTATGCCATGTCATTGGGCTTATGAGAGGCCTACGAAATGGGGCTTGTCAATCATTTTCCATTTTAATATATTGAATCCTGGCATTGAACAAGGAAAATGTGAAGTCTGGAGTTCGAGATTTACCGTTGACTTACCCATCTGTTTGTTGACAATTATTCGAAAGAATTTTTTGTAGAACCAGAATAAATAGACAGATGTAACATTCCCAATTTGACCATAAAGTCAATCACAGAGTCCCTTCGATATATAAAAAAAAGTCTAGCTAGTGATGTATATATTTTTTGTTAAAAAAATGAAATATATATTCCAAAAATTAGTATAGACTCATTAGATTGTGTAGAAAAAATTCTAACATGTTATATATCTCGTTGTAGTGAGTGAAAATGACTAACAAATTACATGGGAACAAGTGAACAACTCACCATTTTCCTTTTTCATGCATTTTTTGGGATACACAAACAAATTTTTTTTTTTTTTTGGTAGACAACAACGTATGACAGGAAATATATATATTTGGGAAAGGATTTAAAGTCATGTAAATGTCACCCGTTACCTCTCTAGTAATAGACCATTTTGTGCAATATTAAAATATAAAGTAGAAGCATAACAATAACAATAATGATTTTTTTTATTTTGATCCAGGTGGGATTTTTTTTAATTTGTTTTCCTTTTTAATGAAAGAGGGGATTTTTTGACTTTGTACTAAAGGGTCAACATATAGTAGTCCCGCCCGACTTGGATTGGTGGACAGGGACACCACCCGCCCCGGGAATGACGCGGCTTCGAGCTGTGGGAATATTTGTGGCACATCCCGATAGAGCTTGGTACATGGGCTTTCGCCCAGGTTTGTCTGTGTGGGTCTATATTGATCCCACTAATATTATATGCATTATAACTTGACAAATCTCAAGTCTCCTCGGGCTACCATTGGTTTGCTCATTACCTCCTCTTCAATAGGCCTTCCAAACTGTTCTCTTCGGATGAAGGATCAGAATTTTTGGGTTGTCCTTCTCAGATGAAGGACTAGGTCTTCTAAACTGTCCTCCTCGGGCAAAGGACTAGGTCAGCCAGCAATTTTGGTCGTGATCTTTAAGGTCGAGTCAAGTAGCTCGTTCACCCGATTTGGATGAACACGTGGTGCGTCCAAGGTGATCATGAGATTTTCCCTCTTATGTATAATATACTTTTAGAGTGAATTATTCAAGTGCTGATTAGCGAATAGTTGTATTTCACATTTTATACGTAAAATAATATACATATACAATTTATTTTATTTTTAATTAATAAGAAAACACACACATATGTATATGTTTTTTTCTGTTAAAAAAGATGAACTTTTTCAAAGTCCAAGTATGGGCCCTAAAAGTTAACAAAAAGGTGGTGGCCTTTTGAACACACACACACATACTCAGGGAATCTCAAAATTAATATGCAATTTGAGAGTGATTCAAAAATGAAAAAAGAAAAGGCATATTCAACACATTATTGTTACAAAGCTTAAAGATGCCACATTAAGCCAAATTGTGTTAGATGATACTAAGTAATTTTTTTTTGGAACATAAGTATTTTGGTTTTACTTTTTTTTATTATTGTTTAAATCTTCTCATGTCAACTAAAGTAAACAACTCAGTGAATAGGAGGACACCTAACAATCTGCTAAGAAATGGTTTGGAGTAATTTTAAACAATTCTTCTTTGCTTTCCTTTCCCTAAATTGATAAATAACTTACAAAATTTTGGATTATCTACATATTAGATCCAGTCACCCAATTAAGTATATGATCAAGAGATTTAAGAGGTTAATTAGTGATTCATTTGCTTGTAATGGCTTGATGAAATGGTGGTTTCCATGTCCAGTTCACAAGTATTGTTTTTTTTTTGTTTTTTTTTTTTGTTTAAAAAAACATGATTTTGGCATGGTTTTCTCCCCACCCAAAGATCCTTTGTGTGTGATCCTACTTCTCCTCCTCACAATCTTTCAGACCACCATTTTGACAAATAATGTTGGAAAACCTTACTAAATATGATTGTGTTTTTGAAACACTTTGTTGCCCTAAAAAGTTTTGAATTTCTGGCATTTCATCAATGATCTTGATGAGAACCACTCGATTTGACTCGACTTATTCTTCGAGTACGAAGGTTGCTGATATCAACCAAATCAATGAGATGATAAGACCAGATAATCAATCAATTTGATATGAGATTGATCAATCCATCAAGTTGGTTCACGAGTTTTTAAACATAAGTCTAACGCTTCTTTCGAAATTAATTGTCAAATTGTTTTTGCTTATGAAAAATAAATTTAAACCACTCGATTTCTATTGAGTCTTTAAACTTTAGTTTTGGCTTTATATTTTAGTTTTTTATGTGTTAAAATCTGATAAGGTATTTTTATAGTTTTTATGCAAATTTAATAAAAATTGGCTGAAAATAGCATTTTATAAAGAAGAAGGATTGACAAAAGATTTCATGAAAACCGGTTTTTGCAAATTGATTCTGGGACTAGACATGGATGTGAATCCATGTAACAGAATCTTTCAAAATTTATAAAATATATATACCATTATTAAATAAAGTATTAAGAAATTCAACATTACAAAATAATATTAATGCTTATGAACAGCGAACATTTATTAATGCTCGTGACTCAAGATAAAAAAGGTTTGAGTTAACGTTCAATGTATTTAAAATTAGAGAGCAGATACAACTTCTGCACGTGAGGAATCTTTGAATTATTTTTTGTTGAGTCACCTGAATGAAAGTGTCATCTCAAGTTGTCAACCATGTATTAAAATGCAATCAGAATAACAATTCATCATTAAATGCATGTTATCTTCATCATGGAGTACTTAATATATAAAACCGGCATTTAAAAATTTAAAAAATCACCCATGCATTCATGCAGGAATAAAATAGAGAAAAATCCCATGTAAACTATCGAAATCCATATAACCCTCTAACATTTTTAAAAGACTATATAAGCACATGAAAACATCTATAAAAATTCAAATAGCCCCTTGAAAAATATTTTGTGTATATGCTGTTTAATTAACTCTGACTGAAAAAAATACAATATACCAAAAACAATTTGTAATGTGTTAAAATTGTGAAAAATTATCTGTTGATGAGGTATTTTTCCTCTTCAATCAACTTAAATGGTTGGAGCCTCATTCTTGAATCCGAATCTGATGGAAAATAGATCCTGCATACGCTTAAAAATGAATAAAGAGGACACTGGTGTGGTGCCTGTCAAAAGGACTCCAAAGAGATGTTTCAGTAAGAAAATTCAAGGATTCATCTCACTATTAATGTAGCTTGTTTTTAAGATAACACATACCTTGGTTTGCTGTGAAACTTCCACTTTATAGGGTTCATGAGCCAAATAGCTATTGTCACCGGCTTTATAACTGTTGTAACAACTTTCCCTTAATGGTTGTTTAGTGGGCGAGTTTTGTGATAACTGCCCCACTTCATTATGGTTAAACATGCCCTTAATTACCCATGTTTTGTGAGCAATGGGCTTTAATCGTCAACCTGACGGTTACTTGACTTGGTAGGCGTTTTGATCGTTTCAGAGGACTTTAGTCTTGGTCTGGTCAGGACATGGAGTCTTACTCAGCGTGTACCCTGTCATTCGTCCACGAGATATAAGACCGCTCGACTAGACTAGATTTAGCCTGGTTGAGTCTCACTTGCTCGGGATGGCATTTGCCTGCGAGGTATAAGATCGTCTGACCAGGCCTGGCTCATCTCGATGAGAGGCCAGTCTGGTCGTGTCTCACTTGATCGGGAGTGTCTACTGGTTTTGTTATCGCCAAACTGGGTCACTGGTTATCAAACGCGGTGATTCGTGCCTGTATAACTCCAAACACGTGCCACCTTCTAATAGGGTACAAATTTTTTCCTTCACATCTGTAAATGATGATTTCACCCTTTCAGATAGATTTTTATAATATATTCAGATGGGTAAAATTGTCATTTACAGATGATTTTTAGCAGTTTTAATAAATTATAGTGGTTTTGAAATACTAAATACTTAGTTAGGGTTAATCAAACAAAATATTAACAGAATATTCCTCATCTGTCAGCAGAAGTATAACCCATGTGTTATTTGGATTTACATAGGTGTTTTCAGGGGGTTATTGGGACTTTAGAAAAATTCAGGGAGTTATATGTATTTATGACAGTTTACAAGGGGTTATTTGGATATTTTCCAATAAAATAATGTAAACCAAATCTAGATGTGATCATGTGAATGGACTTTAATAAGAATCTAAGGAGCACTCTTGACATCATTTATGTGACATACACATGGATTGTTGTTTTGTGTGTGTTTTAATGCGGCCACTTCTGTGTACCAAACACTTTTGATTTTATATATATTTTATTAATGAAGTATACATGCTTTAAAAAAAAAAAAAAACTATATATACACACTCAAAATGAATTGAATGCATATATTTTGGTAACATAATTTACATTGACACGCACACATTATTATATATATATGTTAGAGTTGCATAAATGATTCACAAAACTATCCATGTTTGTCTTGTGATCCAGATTTTCTCCACAGAAGTTTCATTCAAACACACATGGTAGGTTTTTTTTTTTGTCAGAGTTAATTTGTTCAAACCTGCACAATTTTTGTTTTCCTGTGAATTGGTCATGGAATTGGAATTGTTGAATTGTTGTTCCAAAGTATGTTAAGGAAGCAAGGAACAAAAGTTTCATTGGTGGAGTGGAGGGTCAATCGGGCAGCTAGGAACAGATCCAAAAGTCCTTTTCATGTTAGGTGAGAGAGAATTACAGAGAATGCCCGTATTAAATTTTTTTTTTATGTTTGGTTATCCTTTTCTATTAGTTATGTTGAAAATAATTAAAAATCAATTATGATATGTTGAAGCAAAAATATGGATAAAATATGGATAAAATTATTTGTGTTTGAAATTACGTGTGAGATTTGTTATAGATATGATAAATTTGAAATGTTTTAAAATGTACTAGAAAGTGTTAGATGAAATAATTTTTTTAAAATGAGATGCACAAATTTTTAATCCATTGACATCGAAAAGCTTCTTCTATTAGTCAATGGAGACATGATCAATATGTTTCATATAAAAACCTAAAAGAGCATATATACTTGGTTAGGATTACATGAAGACTATATGAATGACTGAGTGTATCAACGCCCATCATTATTATTAAACTTTGGATTACATTTTCTATTATAAATTTATAACCATCTAGTCCACGTGGACACTGATATTTGGGCGGGGTTGGATTGACACATATGGGCCTCAGTATGCTAAGCCTGAAGAAATTAAATTAATTAAGGTTTTTGTTAAGATATCCTGGGAAACTCTCAATCATTTGTTCTTAAACATAAACACTAATTAATCTAACTTAGGCTTGTTAAGAATGTTTTTATTCGACCTTTGTTCTTCCTTTTAAGCTTTTTTTTAGTATATTTTGGGAAACACAGTTCAAATTAGGGGTGATCAACGAGCCAAGATGCTCAGGCTCGGCTTGGTTGGAGCTTGTTCGGGCTCATTTGATTAGATAAATGAGCCGAGCTTGAATAATTTTTAAAGTTTGGTTGTAAACAAGTTAAGGGGAGCTGAGCCCGAGTCAAGACACGAGTCTATACAATTCGTTTACTTGAAAGTATGGAATGTTGTCTATTTTTTTAATATGATTGTTCAATGATGATTTTCCAGTATGATTGTCTATTTTTAGCATGCTATCTGTTTTTTACATGTTTTAATTGCTAAACGAGCCTAAGCTCGAGTCTTGGTTTGGGCTTGCACTCGACATTTGAGCTCATTTTAGAAACGAGCCGAGCTGAACTTCAATTGAGCTCTTCACGAGTCAAATGAGGAGATCTTGAAAACAAAATTAAGCTCGGTCTCAAGCCGAGTCGAGCTTGAACATATCAAAGCTCGGCTCATTTACCACCCCTAGTTCAGGTGTCTTTGGTTTGGTAGGAAGCCAAAAGCTGAAAAAGTGTTTTCAAAGCTCAAAACTTTGAATGATTAATTAAAAAATGTGATTCAATTTTTTAGCTAATGTTTGAAAATAAGTTTGCAAAATAGTTTTCATTTTAAAGCACCTCATGAAAATAGCTTAACAGAAAACATATTCTGTTCGATTTCTAAAAGGCTATTTTTTACAACTAAAAGTTATTTTTTCACTTTCTTCAAAAGTTGGATTGTTGGAGGCATTTGGAAGCAAATTTGGATGAAATATAATTCATGGAAAAACATGATCTCCAAAGCTGTCCAAATTTATTTCTAAATGAAGCATTTAATTATAAATGTCACTTTAAATTAGCTTTTCAAATTGCAAAATTAAAATAAAATAAAATTGAGTTTTATGAGAATCAATTGTCAAAAACAATACTAAGACTATCAATTATCTAAAAAATACATGTATGCATTTCAAATCTGTATCCAAAAATCCAGAAATTATCTGAATTCAACTATTGAGAATGTGGACACGAATATATCAGTGCATACGATTTGAAAAATATTTACATCCGACATATATTATAAATTTATATATGTAATTTCTAATGATACAATATCCATATTTATTATCATGCATGATTAATCACAATTATAAAAAATTAAATAACTATATATTGTATCTTTAGATCGAGAAGAGGTTAAATCCTCAAATCTCGATTACTTTTTATTATCATTTCTCTCAAATATATGACATGATCAAATTTATTTATATTTAAACATATCAATTATTCAAAAAATATTTAGCCAAGCCTTTGATATTGCATGAAAATATTGCACCCTTTCCTTCATATTCCTCTTGAAAGGTACATATATTCCTATACACAATAAGCATTCACAGGCTGCTTATACCTTATCCTTCAAGCTATATATATTCATCTTTTTATACAAATGACACGTGATCCCTCCTGTAGAAACAAGATTGGAATCCTGTTCTTTTAAAACAATAGATTTCCCAGATCTTTATATGGATATATATTTATATTATTTGAAAAATGATGTATAGTTAGGTTATAGTGTTTTGTTGCATCCGGTTAATACACATATTGTTTATGTTAGATTATATGTGTTATCTTATAATGTGTGTAGTGTATTACACGTGTAACTCCTAGACATTTGTGTATATAAAAGGATTAACCCCTAAGTGGAATACAAGGATTCCTATTATTCCATTATTTCATTCTAACATGGTATCAGAGCCATGTTAAAATTTTATAGCCCTCACATGAATTAATTTTATAAAAGTTCGGATTTCACTTTTACAAAATGAAAAATATATCTTTTATAATAAATAAAAATGTGTTGATGGATTCCATATATGTCCTTATAGAAAAATAAAATTTACATAAAATATATATCTTGTTAGAATATTATATTGTATGCATGTGACAGATTACACGTGTAATGGTGTCCAAAATAACACACACACACACTCAGGGATTAGATTTGTAATTATATTTTTTATACCGTACTAGCGTAAATTATAAAAAATAACTAGATTTTTTTTGAGTGAATTGTCCAAATACCCTTGCAGCCAATCCCCTATTATTCTTGTGCCCCCAACTTTTTTTTAAAAAATTTTGTACCCCTGCAGCAAACATCCAATTTTTTTTAATCCTCATCCCTTTCATTCCCTTAGCCCCGCAAAATCGCAGTTTTCCCCCGTAAATACATATATGTTTTCTATAACTTGAAAAATACAAAATGTAATTTCTGTAAATATTATATATATAATATTTACATGACATAATAATGCATTTACATATGTAAATGTATTATTATGTCATGTAAAAATGATAACTTGCAAAAAATAAATAAACATACATTAATGCATAACATTTATACATATGTGGTTCTTATATTGTCATGAAGTACACACTTATTCCTGTTTGATTTATTTGGGTGTTTGACTAATTGTTGCATCTTTAATATAGTTTGAACTGCACTTTCTTCCTAATGATGTACGCTTGCTAACTCGAAGGTGTAACAGTGAATTCGATTTCAACCAAAATGACGTGAAGATGATCAGCAAAAATACATCTCAGTTCATTAGGGTAGGAAAAGAACATCGGAATGCAAACATTCGATGAATTCAAGTGTTTTGATTTATTTATTGTGATAAAATATTTTCAGGTGTTATGCATTAACCATATGTTTTTCTAGTATTTTGCAAGTTAGCATTTTTACATGACATGCATAATAATGCACTTACAGATAGTATTTACAAAAATTACATTTTGTGTTCTGAAAGTTACAGAAAACATATATGCACTTACAAAGGATGAGGGTAGAAAAAAAAAAAAGATATACATAATTTTTTTTTTGAAAAGGTGGGGGCGCATGAATAATTGGGGGTTGGCTGCGGAGGTATTTGGACAATTAACCTTTTTTTTTTTTTTTTCAAGACATTGAATTAATTTTTATTTGAATAACAAACAATTTTTTTAAAATACATGATTCTCCTCGAAAATATTTAGATTTACAATTCCTCATCAATTTTACAGCCCAAATGTGATTTAAAAATTTCAAAATATTTATTTATTTAATGAAATATATGATTCCACATGTACTCTTCAAAAGTGTCCCGAATGTATATCTCATCTCAACTCTTTTAAACCCATTAAATGAACAGTTTGGATGGGATATTCAATGATCAATGCCCATGAAACATAGGGCACCTTCCATTGGACGGTCGTGATGAACTGTATGAAAATTCAAAACAAAACCACCCTTACTGGTTAAAACAAATTACAAAAATACCACGATATTTCCCGAGGCACACAAAAGCCAATGATTCCCACCGCAACACAAATTTTAGACCGTCCGTACTCACTTTTCGCGCCAAATCTAATCATCATCAACGGCTCCTATTTATTCCTTTTGTCAGAGATTCGCTTCGTCTTGTAGCGCAAAATCACTGGACAATAACGTGTTCCGCCATCACAATTGCATGAACAAGAAATCAAGATTACTGCGTAAAAAATAGCACACAACACCATGAACTCAACCTAGCTTTGTTTTAAAACTTTGAATGATTAGCTAAAAATTGTGACTTGTTTTTTAACTGTTGTTTGAAACAAATTTTAAAAATAGTTTTTCATTTTAAAGCACATTTTTAAAAAATAGCTTTCTAGAAATCATCTTATTGTTAGATTTCTAAAAAAAAAACTATTTCATAGTTAAGAGCCGTTTTTTTTTTTCTTTGAAAACTGGATCACATTTTAAAACAAGTTTGGATTAAACATGTTTCATATAAAAACACGATCCCAAAATCTATTCAAACCTATTTTTAAACACAACCTTAGTTTGTATTTTTTTTATTATTATCACGTCTGATTGATCCAAATACAAAACAAACACTAAAAACAAAAGATATCCATTCCCCCAAATATTATGTTTCATATGGTCATATGCGACCAAAAAAAAAAATTAAGAACCCAAACTTGGTGCAAAATATCACATGGTTGGTTATAAGTACCAACGTCCACACATTGCATGACCACCCTTCATAACAAAAACCAGATCACACGTGTAACTCCTAGACATTTGTGTATATAAAGGGATTAATCCCTAAGTGGAATACAAGGATTCCTATTATTCCATTATTTCATTCTAACATGGTATCAGAGCCATGTTAAAAATTTTATAGCCCTCACATGAATTAATTTTATAAAAGTTCGGATTTCACTTTTACAAAATGAAAAATATATCTTTTATAATAAATAAAAATGTGTTGATGGATTCCATATATGTCTTTATAGAAAAATAAAATTTGCATAAAATATATATCTTGTTAGAATATTATATTGTATGCATGTGACAGATTACACGTGTAATGGTGTCCAAAATAACACACACACACACTCAGGGATTAGATTTGTAATTATATTTTTTATACCGTACTAGCGTAAATTATAAAAAATAACTAGATTTTTTTTGGGTGAATTGTCCAAATACCCTTGCAGCCAATCCCCTATTATTCTTGTGCCCCCAACTTTTTTAAAAATTTTTTTTGTACCCCAGCAGCAAACATCCAATTTTTTTTAATCCTCATCCCTTTCATTCCCTTAGCCCCGCAAAATCGCAGTTTTCCCCCGTAAATACATATATGTTTTCTATAACTTGAAAAATACAAAATGTAATTTCTGTAAATATTATATATATAATATTTACATGACATAATAATGCATTTACATATGTAAATGCATTATTATGTCATGTAAAAATGGTAACTTGCAAAAAATAAATAAACATACATTAATGCATAACATTTATATATATGTGGTTCTTATATTCTCATGAAGTACACACTTGTTGGTGTTTGATTTATTTGAGTGTTTGACTAATTGTTGCATCTTTAATATAGTTTGAACTGCACTTTCTTCCTAATGATGTACGCTTGCTAATTCGAAGGTGTAACAGTGAATTCGATTTCAACCAAAATGACGTGAAGATGATCAGCAAAAATACATCTCAGTTCATTAGGGTAGGAAAAGAACATCGGAATGCAAGCATTCGATGAATTCAAGTGTTTTGATTTATTTATTGTGATAAAATATTTTCAGGTGTTATGCATTAACCATATGTTTTTCTAGTATTTTGCAAGTTAGCATTTTTACATGACATGCATAATAATGCACTTACAGATAGTATTTACAAAAATTACATTTTGTGTTCTGAAAGTTACAGAAAACATATATGCACTTACAAAGGATGAGGGTAGAAAAAAAAAAAAGATATACATAATTTTTTTTTTGAAAAGGTGGGGGCACATGAATAATTGTGGGTTGGCTGCGGAAGTATTTGGACAATTAACCTTTTTTTTTTTTTTTTTTTTCAAGACATTGAATTAATTTTTATTGGAATAACAAACAATTTTTTTAAAATACATGATTCTCCTCGAAAATATTTAGATTTACAATTCCTCATCAATTTTACAGCCCAAATGTGATTTAAAAATTTCAAAATATTTATTTATTTAATGAAATATATGATTCCACATGTACTCTTCAAAAGTGTCCCGAATGTATATCTCATCTCAACTCTTTTAAACCCATTAAATGAACGGTTTGGATGGGATATTCAATGATCAATGCCCATGAAACATAGGGCACCTTCCATTGGACGGTCGTGATGAACTGTATGAAAATTCAAAACAAAACCACCCTTACTGGTTAAAACAAATTACAAAAATACCACGATATTTCCCGAGGCACACAAAAGCCAATGATTCCCACCGCAACACAAATTTTAGACCGTCCGTACTCACTTTTCGCGCCAAATCTAATCATCATCAACGGCTCCTATTTATTCCTTTTGTCAGAGATTCGCTTCGTCTTGTAGCGCAAAATCACTGGACAATAACGTGTTCCGCCATCACAATTGCATGAACAAGAAATCAAGATTACTGCGTAAAAAATAGCACACAACACCATGAACTCAACCTAGCTTTGTTTTAAAACTTTGAATGATTAGCTAAAAATTGTGACTTGTTTTTTAACTGTTGTTTGAAACAAATTTTAAAAATAGTTTTTCATTTTAAAGCACATTTTTAAAAAATAGCTTTCTAGAAATCATCTTATTGTTAGATTTCTAAAAAAAAAACTATTTCATAGTTAAGAGCCGTTTTTTTTTTTCTTTGAAAACTGGATCACATTTGAAAACAAATTTGGATTAATCATGTTTCATGTAAAAACACGATCCCAAAATCTATTCAAACTTATTTTTAAACACAACCTTAGTTTGTATTTTTTTTATTATTATCACGTCTGATTGATCCAAATACAAAACAAACACTAAAAACAAAAGATATCCATTCCCCCAAATATTATGTTTCATATGGTCATATGCGACCAAAAAAAAAAATTAAGAACCCAAACTTGGTGCAAAATATCACATGGTTGGTTATAAGTACCAACGTCCACACATTGCATGACCACCCTTCATAACAAAAACCAGATCACACGTGTAACTCCTAGACATTTGTGTATATAAAGGGATTAATCCCTAAGTGGAATACAAGGATTCCTATTATTCCATTATTTCATTCTAACATGGTATCAGAGCCATGTTAAAAATTTTATAGCCCTCACATGAATTAATTTTATAAAAGTTCGGATTTCACTTTTACAAAATGAAAAATATATCTTTTATAATAAATAAAAATGTGTTGATGGATTCCATATATGTCCTTATAGAAAAATAAAATTTGCATAAAATATATATCTTGTTAGAATATTATATTGTATGCATGTGACAGATTACACGTGTAATGGTGTCCAAAATAACACACACACACACTCAGGGATTAGATTTGTAATTATATTTTTTATACCGTACTAGCGTAAATTATAAAAAATAACTAGATTTTTTTTGGGTGAATTGCTAAAATACTCTTGCAGCCAATCCCCTATTATTCTTGTGCCTCCAACTTTTTTTTAAAAAATTTTGTACCCCTGCAGCAAACATCCAATTTTTTTTAATCCTCATCCCTTTCATTCCCTTAGCCCCGCAAAATCGCAGTTTTCCCCCGTAAATACATATATGTTTTCTATAACTTGAAAAATACAAAATGTAATTTCTGTAAATATTATATATATAATATTTACATGACATAATAATGCATTTACATATATATAAATGTTATTATGTCATGTAAAAATGGTAACTTGCAAAAAATAAATAAACATACATTAATGCATAACATTTATATATATGTGGTTCTTATATTGTCATAAAGTACACACTTGTTGGTGTTTTATTTATTTGGGTGTTTGACTAATTGTTGCATCTTTAATATAGTTTGAACTGCACTTTCTTCCTAATGATGTACGCTTGCTAACTCGAAGGTGTAACAGTGAATTCGATTTCAACCAAAATGACGTGAAGATGATCAGCAAAAATACATCTCAATTCATTAGGATAGGAAAAGAACATCGAAATGCAAACATTCGATGAATTCAAGTGTTTTGATTTATTTATTGTGATAAAATATTTTCATGTGTTATGCATTAACCATATGTTTTTCTAGTATTTTGCAAGTTAGCATTTTTACATGACATGCATAATAATGCACTTACAGATAGTATTTACAAAAATTACATTTTGTGTTCTGAAAGTTACAGAAAACATATATGCACTTACAAAGGATGAGGGTAGAAAAAAAAAAAAGATATACATAATTTTTTTTTTGAAAAGGTGGGGGCACATGAATAATTGGGGGTTGGCTGCGGAGGTATTTGGACAATTAATCTTTTTTTTTTTTTGTTTCAAGACATTGAATTAATTTTATTGGAATATAAAAACAATTTTTTTAAAATACATGATTCTCCTCGAAAATATTTAGATTTACAATTCCTCATCAATTTTACAGCCCAAATGTGATTTAAAAATTTCAAAATATTTATTTATTTAATGAAATATATGATTCCACATGTACTCTTCAAAAGTGTCCCGAATGTATATCTCATCTCAACTCTTTTAAACCCATTAAATGAACGGTTTGGATGGGATCTTCAATGATCAATGCCCATGAAACATAGGGCACCTTCCATTGGACGGTCGTGATGAACTGTATGAAAATTCAAAACAAAACCACCCTTACTGGTTAAAACAAATTACAAAAATACCACGATATTTCCCGAGGCACACAAAAGCCAATGATTCCCACCGCAACACAAATTTTAGACCGTCCGTACTCACTTTTCGCGCCAAATCTAATCATCATCAACGGCTCCTATTTATTCCTTTTGTCAGAGATTCGCTTCGTCTTGTAGCGCAAAATCACTGGACAATAACGTGTTCCGCCATCACAATTGCATGAACAAGAAATCAAGATTACTGCGTAAAAAATAGCACACAACACCATGAACTCAACCTAGCTTTGTTTTAAAACTTTGAATGATTAGCTAAAAATTGTGACTTGTTTTTTAACTGTTGTTTGAAACAAATTTTAAAAATAGTTTTTCATTTTAAAGCACATTTTTAAAAAATAGCTTTCTAGAAATCATCTTATTGTTAGATTTCTAAAAAAAAAACTATTTCATAGTTAAGAGCCGTTTTTTTTTTCTTTAAAAACTGGATCACATTTGAAAACAAGTTTGGATTAAACATGTTTCATATAAAAACACGATCCCAAAATCTATTCAAACCTATTTTTAAACACAACCTTAGTTTGTATTTTTTTTTTTATTATCACGTGTGATTGATCCAAATACAAAACAAACACTAAAAACAAAAGATATCCATTCCCCCAAATATTATGTTTCATAAGGTCATATACGACAAAAAAAAAAATTAAAAACCCAAACTAGATGCAAAATATCACATGGTTGGTTATAAGTACCAACGTCCACACATTGCATGACCACCCTCCATAACAAAAACCAGAGTACGTAAAAAACACACACACACAAACACCGCCACCCATTATTTGAGTTGGTGAGAGAGAGAGAGAGAGAGATCTAGAGAGTCTTCAATGGAGGGAGGAGGAGAGAAGAAAGAGAGCCGGACCAAGAAAGGCTGCATAAAGCCTATAAGGGGACCGTGGGTGGTCCGGAAGTTCGATGCCGATGGGGCGGTGGTGGGGACGTCTCTCCGTCGGCCGTCGGAGAGGGAGAGAGAGAACAATCGGTCCAGGGAGCGGCAGAGGCGGGCCGTCGCTTCCAGAATCTTCACCGGGCTGAGGTCCCACGGCGGATATCGGCTTCCGAAACACCCCGATCACAACGACGTTCTGCGGGCCCTCTGCAAGGAGGTGGGCTGGGCCGTCGACGACGACGGGACCGTCACTAGGAAGGATAGAGTGGGTGATCATCTTATTGAGGTTTGATTTTTGAACAAAGTACTTATTCTGTGTTTTTAGGTCCTCATGTGTTTAAGGTATGGAAGAAATTTATCAGTTTGTGTTTGTTTTTACTTGGTTAAATGAAAAGCTGTGAATAAGGTCAGATGTGATGAAGAATGGATTTCATTTGATGATTTAAAGGCCATTTGATTTATTGAAACACAAAACAGGTGTATGATATTTTTAATAGACACTATTGGTCTTTGTATGTATTCCAAACTTGAAGAAAGTAGAGATGCATGACTCTGTGTTTAAAGTAACAAAGTAATATAAACCGATTATTAGTGATCTTTAAGTTGTTGTTTTTTATTTTTTTTCCCCCGTATTGGCACATGCAGTAAGGTATGATAAGAATCAAGGGAGAGATTGATAAATAAAAGCAGGTAGTTGTGATTGATTTTTTTTCATTAACGTATTTTGGTTAAGTTTTTTTTTAAGATAATAATTATGCTATTTGTTTTAAAGATAAAGAAGAATTAATATGACATAATAATAACAAAACAAAAAGATAACCAGAGCAGATCCTCTTTATTTTTAACATAGGGGATTCCTATGCGATCCAACTCCATTATTGTTGACAGTGTTTTTGTGTATATATACTTAAAAGGAAAAACCATTGTAACTCTAACACAAAGGATTCTATCCCAAGATAATCAAACTGGATAAAAACAGGTACACATGATTTCCTAATTATAATTTCTGGGGTGCAGAATGGAATTTCTTTTCTACTATATACTAATTTTCATCTAAAGCTATAACTAGAGCAGCAAACATAATTGAATAATAACATAATTAAGAATAATTGTTCAGCTTGTGATTTTCAGTCCTCAATAACTATATATTTACAAAAACAAACTATGGGGCAGTGTATATTATTTATGAATAAACATCTATACATATAAATTTTTATTTTCACAAATCCTTGTTATTACCACAAAAAAAAGTACACTATGTTTCCATAAGGTTAGGTAAGCCAAACAAAATAAAATAAATAAATCATTGTGTAAATTGAAATGTCATATGGTTGGTTATGAGTAGGAACATCCACATTGCATGAGTTCCCTCCACAAAAAAAAAAAAAAAAAAAAATCAAGAGCACGTAAAGAAAATCACTGACAATTATCCTATGTAAAAATTTACATGCATGAATGAGACAAATTAGCCAAACTTGTCTGGAGTTGGTGTACAAATTTCAGTCAGGGCAGGGCATCACCACAGGCTTTGAACACTGTGGGTGTGGTTGATCAGTTTCACATAACTGGACCATTTTATTTGCATGCATGAAAATGGGTACTTTGGTTGATATTCCATTCTTGAAGGAACATATATTTTTACATACAATACGCATTCACAAAGCTTATACCTTATACTCCAAGCTTTCATCAAGTGACATGTGATCCATCCTCTTATACAACAGGAATAAAATCCTCCCCTTTTGAGAGAACAGATTTCCCAAATCTTCATGGAAACTTTTGTATTTGATTGAAAATTACATCTAGTGAGATTATAGTATTTTGATGACGAACTACGTTTATTTACATTAAGTTTGTCAATCATGCATCGATCTGAAAATTAAAATACATGTATAGTATATGCTCTAAAAAAATTATCCAAATTTAAATATTAAGAGTACGAATACAAATATCAATATAATACTCTGAAAATATTGGAATATGGTATGTATTATAAAATTATATATGTAATTCAATTATTGTTCACATGATTAATATAATCTTGAAATTTTAAATTATTAGTTATTTTAATTTTTTTGTATGATCGCTAAATGCTAAGTGGGAGAAAAACCCGGCCTGATTCCCTCATCTCTCACATGCCAGTTATCCAAAAAAAAAAAAAAAATGTATCTGCTCTAAATTTTTTAGAAAATTATTCAAATTAATTATTCGAGCATCAAAATTAATAGAACAAGTATGCAAATGGAGGATGTTTAATTTGATTAGATCCTACTATCATGTGGAGCAATTTTTACAAAGACCAAGTCATTCATAGATAGTTGTAAATCCTATATTTATGCACAATATCTGTGATATTCAGTTGTACAAATCTCTGTATAAAGCCAAGAGTTATAATGAAAAGATTATCTGACATTTGCCATAATAATCTCATCTTTAGTTTTCCTTAAAAATATGCATATGAATGATTTAACGTAGGATACAAAATTTTATGGTATATGATCCATGACAAACATACATAAGGTTGGGACACCTTTTTTTTAGTGCATATACAAATATGAAACATTACATGCAATTTTTTTTTATTTAAAAAAGATAGGCTTTGCTACTGGCACTACATTACATTACATACAATTTTTTTACTACCTTCATTTTTTTTTAGGGGAAATTAATTAGAGGTTCCTAGGGACACCTCCGTAATAACAATAGGTTCCTTGACTTTTTCTTATTTTCTTTAGGTACCTAAGTTAGTGATGGTATTTTGTTTAGATTATTCCATTCAACTTCCGTCTATTCTATTTTTTTCTCCCTCTTTTACCCCAAGTGAACATGATTTGTCTCTCTATCTCTCTCAACCTCTCTCTTTCTCCCCCAAACAACTCAACGAGCTGTGTATCCACCAGCCCTATTGCGCCAATCTTGACCCCAATGCCGATCGCGCCCTCTGACCTCTCCCGTGTCCCATGCGCGAGCCCAACCCCCTCTCGCGACCCCGTCCGCAAGCCTAACCCCTCTCACGAGCCTAACACCCTCTCGCGACTCCGACCTCCCTTGAGCCCCGATCTCACCCCAGACCCACCCCGGACCCAGATCAATTGGCTCTCCCTCTTAGAGGTACCAATATGTTTTTTATGGAATGTTCAAAGCAATGTTGTATTCCTCTTTTTAGTTTTTGATGTTGTAATGTTGAATGTTTGTATGAATATTCTACAACTAGGGAGTTTTCAGAATTCCAAAGTGAGAATTCCAAAGTGTAAGGGTGTACACGGTGCACTTATCAGTGTACACATACAATACATGGTATAATGTGCAGCACATGTCGATTTTATGTAGTCGTGCATGTTCTATATTTATGAAATTCTCAAATTTTCACGTCAATGCCATAATTAATGTCCCAAAGTACATTGTTATACCTGTTACAGGTTCATATTTAGTTCTGTGTTACACTCTGTACACTGTTATTCCTAATATATACACTGTTATACATGTTAAAGTGTTACACTGCGTACATTGTTACGCACATTGTGTACATTGTTATATATTTTACAGATATTAGGTTTTGTGTTACACTATGTACACTGTTATTCCCAATGTGTAAACTGTTATACCTGTTACAGATTCTGTGTGTTACACTGCGTACACTGTTACACATATTTTGTACATTGTTATACTTGTAACATGTTAGGTTCACGGACGGAGGGTTGCGAGAGGGGGTTGGGCTCGCGGACGGGGTTGTAAGAGGGGGTAAGGCTCGCAGACGGGGTTGTGAGAAGAGGGTTAGGCTTGCGGATGGAACGCGGGAGATGGTCGAGAGAGGTCGGGGGTCGCAATCTGCATTGAGGTCGAGATTGGCACAATGGGGGCTGGTGGAGGTGGTTATATTAACAAACAAAACAAAAAAAAAATAAAACCCCATCTCAGGTTCTTTTGTTTGTTTTTTTTTTTTTTTTAAAAAAAAACCCAACTGAGTGGTTCGGATGGGCCCAATTCAATTGGACGGTCGGGATGGGAAAAAACCGGCATCCAAAACAAAACCACCCTACTGTTCAAGAAAACCACAGAAATACCACTATGTTTCCCGAGGCACGTAAAGCCTGTGCCCTCTGTTGCAAAGCCTGGAGCAACTGGAAGGGTATTTTCGTCAATAAAAAATCCTCCACACAAATATCGACCATCCGTACATAGTACCGCCGCCAGTCCCAATCATATCATCATCATCATCAGCTCCTATTTTGTTCCCTCTTTTCAGAGATTCTCGTTAATTCACGTGATAATAACTTTGTTCCGCCATATCAAAATACGTAAACTAAAACCATCACTGAATCTCAGCCGTCCAAATAACATTAATTCCTTTTTACAAATCACACGCTTTCGAAAATTATACACAAACAATGAAACAAACACCAACATTTCAATATTTTAATGTCGAGGAAAAATATTATGAACAAATGTGGTTTACATGGATAAATCTTGAGAATCAATTCAACCCATAACCAGAGCGTATTTGATAAAATGAATTGAAATATATACTATAATATGTATTATATATACACTGATATACTCAATAGCACAGAAAATAAAATAAAGATGCATTATAATTTATAAATAGACTAATGTTTCATCAAAAATAGATAGTAGAGATGCATTACTTCTTTTTTAAGCCCCTGTTTGGATGGAGAATAAAATGGAAATACATGTAGATAAGTAGGGATAAAACAAAAAAAAATGTGTTTGGATGATTGAGTATAACATATATAGATATATCAGAATAAACTGGTATAAAGTGGTATATAAATTTCAAGCAACCCTTATTATTACAGTTATTTTAGGCAGGGGCGGAGTTAGGATTTTATTTTAGAATGGGCTGAATTGAAATTTTATAATAAAGCATTTACTTTATATTTCACAAAAAGTATTAATTTTTTAGTATATTTTCTTAAATAATCAAAACTATTAAGAAACAGATCAATATGAAAAAAATTAATTTTTTTCATATCTCCAGTTAAATATCAACATCAATTCATTACAACCTATCAATCAAAGAGCAAAACAACATATGATCATATTGAAAATTAACAAACCAAACAACTAAACAAAAGTAAAATTAAAAAAAAAAAACATTTGATCAGAATAAAAAACATCACAATTTCAGAATAAAACATTAAAAAAATTGTTTTTTTTAAGGGATGAAAAGCTCTCGGTTTTAGAAAGGGAAAGAAAGCAAACAAAAAAAAAACTTATTTTATTGGATTCAAAAAAATCAAAATATTTTGAATAAAGAAAAAAAAAATGCACTTTTTGAAGGGGATTAAAAAACAGGGCCGCATGGGTGCAACGGGGAGGGGAGAGAGTTGTGGGTTTGACTTTTATTGAAGGGCGGTTATTGCCTAAATGAGATTATGGAAGGAAATTTGGGGGATGTGGCTGGGTGGTTATCACATTCGGGGGAGAGATGGCTATGTAATAAATAAGATTAACAAGGGAGCTGAGAAATCTGGGCCGGGCTATAGCCTGGCTCAGCCTACACATGGCTCCGCCTAAAGAATATGTAGGCACACTGTAAAATCAATTGTCATCACTTCTTATAAATCACATGTCAAATCAACTATCATTATTTTTTTACATTTTATAAATCTTTATTCATATTTTATCAAAAACAACAAAAATTTTATTATTACATTTTTCAATGAGAATAACTCAAAACACAACCAAACACAAAATCACTTTATCCTTATTTATACTAAAATAGTCATAAACATCAGAATAACTTAATTCTATATCCAAATAGGGGCTTAAAGGTGTGAAATTAATTCATTTGAGAAGAAGAGATAATGCATCCACTAGGGCTACAACTTGGGTCTGGTTGAACCCGAACCCGATTTTTACATGGGTTGAGTTGGCCAAATCAGATTCGGGTTCGGGTTAACCAATTCGGGTTGACTCATAAATCGGGTTAGGTTCGGGTTGGCTCACTCACAACCCGACCCAACCCGAACCCATAAATTAATAATTAAAAAAAAATCACGCCGTTCATTATGTAGTTTCTAATCTAGGCAGTCCAAATTTTAGGTAAACTTAACTAATCTTACAGGTTAGATCGGGTTGATTTATTTAATTTGTACATCATGTTAGAAAATCGGGTTGGGTCGGGTTAGTTTATTTAATTACGAGTTGGGTTCGGATTAGTCCAATCAGGGTTAAAAATGAAGTTGGGTCAGGTTGGGGTTGAGTAGTTTGGAATTTGGGTTGGGGTCAACCTGAACTCAACTCGCCAGGTTGCAGCCCTAGCATCCACCCAAGATAATATATAAGGGTCGTCAACAAGCCCAAGGCCCGAAAGCCCGGCCTGCCCGCGAACAGGCTCGGGCTGGCCCGCAGGCACGCCCACAGGCCCAGCTCATAGGCCCATGGGGGGCAATCCAATAAATGAGTCACATGTAATTTTATATAATTTTTATTTGAATTGTGGTTGAATTATACAAATTATTGACATCTATGTAGGTGTCCATCAAGTTAGGTACATGCAATTATTTATTTTTTCAAGTAATTAATTTATTTAATATTTTTATTTTAAAAAATCAATAGATAAATATATTTTTTTCAACATTATACTTTAAATTTTCTATTATTTTAACATTATATACAAATAAACAACTTAAAATTAAAAAATCAAAAGAAATAAGATGTTTAAAATTTGAGCCTGTAAGCCCGCCTGTGGGCCGGAAGCTCAGGCCCGGCCCGTCAGGCCAATTTAGGCCCGGGGCCGTGAGCAAGGCCTGGACCCTCTTTTTTAGCCGCGGGTCGGCCGGCCCAGGGCCGGGTCTGGGTCCTGTTTCAATAGGCTGGGCCGACCCCTAATAATATGTAGTTTTACATGATTTAATAAAATTTACTTGTGCCGATCTAGAGTAGAAATTGATTGAATCAGATTACAAAAGTCTATCGATATCTCTATCTCCTAAGCACCTCTCCTTTTCTCATAAAATGAGTGTTAGCAATCGGAAATGATTGGGAACATGGCATTCTTTTCTCTCTAAACTTGGACATATTAGATATAAATGAGTGTTTTCTTAATTAATTAGGTGTCTTCATATGTTTTAAATAAGAAAGAAATCAAATAAAGATTGATAACCGGCTTTTATACCAAATGCATGCATGTACAATGGAATTAAATTTTTTTTCTTCATACTCTGTAAACTAGAAACATATTTATCTTAGATAAGATATAATTATAGTAAGCATGTCAATCAGACGGATACGGATCGGATATGTCTATATCTGTATTCGTATCCGAACTGGATATTCATGATATTGAAAGTAAGTATCTGTATTTGATCTAAAAATTCGAATTCAGATACGAATAATTATCCAAAATATCCAAAAAATTAAACTGAATATGGAATGATTAAAATATCCAAAGATCTAATATCCAAAAATAAAAACCATATATCTAGTATTTGAAATATGTAAAAAATTAATAATGATCTAGTATAAAACATAAACTATAAGTATATATATAAACGTTACATGCTTTAGAGTAAAAATAAATATAAAAACTCATATTAATCCAAAAATTATAAATATATAATTAAATAAATAATAATATGTTTTGATACATATATTTTTTGAATCGGATAGAGGCATATCTGTATCTAATCCAACAAATTTCGGATAAGGATAATTTTTTTGGATACATATACAAATTTTTAAAATATCGGATATTTTCTAAACTTTTAGATATAAATTTTGTTTAGATAATTGACATGCTTATCTATTAATCCACTGAAATTTTTATTATTTCAAACAATGTTTTCTCTAGTTGAACACGAACATGGGTCGGTCGGTCTTCTATGAACCAAATAAATTGATAAATATAAA
The DNA here is from genome assembly GCA_030737835.1 of Acorus gramineus. Classification (NCBI taxonomy): domain Eukaryota; kingdom Viridiplantae; phylum Streptophyta; class Magnoliopsida; order Acorales; family Acoraceae; genus Acorus; species Acorus gramineus. The sequence continues at coordinate 19,137,659 of CM060854.1, read as the reverse complement.
ATGATAATTGTGATTTATTTTTTCAATAATGTTTTCTAATAAGATTTTGTGGGTTTTACATAAGCATTTAAAAAAATTAAAAAAAAAAACTATTGCTTTTTATTAGAACCTGACTCGAGGTTCTTTGAGTAAAAATAATGTAAATTCATTTTTGACTGTTGGGAAAAATAATGAATCATTGCTGATGTTTGCAGGTTGCCTTTTTTTTTAACTCTTATAATTGTGATTATATGGTTTATATTTTCATGATTGGACATCTTTCTTTCTGCATTCTATGAATAACACCTGAAAAAGTGAAAATGATTGGATTTTCAAATATCTTTTGCACTTTCTATTGTTTCATGCCCGAAAAAGAGACTATCAAAAACTGTTTCACTTTTTTTTTTTTGTACATATTATTTGTTTGTGTGTGTGCAAAGAATCATACATACGAAACCATCATAATGAGTTTCTCAGAGTTCAATCAAATTTTATTGATTATATATATAACAAACAGAGGTGGCTCACCAGTCACATTTCTCTTTGATTCTTATTTCCATTTCCATGAAAAAGTACTTTTGCAGTCCATACACACAGTTAAGTTGAGAAAAGATAGAGAAGTTTCAGAGAATCTAAGAAAATATGTACCAAAAATACGACAAAAAAATCATGCCAATCTAAAAAAAAAAAAACAGAATCTGATCATATTTCATCATCTGGGCTGTTATTCTTCAATGATATATAAAGGAAATACAAAAAAAACTTTAGAAATATATTATTTTCATTTATGAATGTTGAATGATTATATCTGTGGCAGCCATGTGGTCAAATGAGAATCTGCAACACATGCAAAATGTCATTAGTTTGAAAGTTGTTTATAAACAATCAGTGCATGCACACTTTAAACTTCATTAAACCATTTGAGTGTATTTCTGTATTTGGATCACACAGAAGTTCTCTGAAACAACAATATTTATCTAGCTAGTTCATGAGCTTATAACATATATATTATACTAAGGGGTGCAGTTATAGCAACCCCACAAGCCATCCTACCCATCCCATAAAGAAATTAATTTATCTCATATCTAACCCACCCCACGAGTTCGACATATACGATGTCTTCTGTGTTTAAAATTACTCGATATGGATCATGTCAACCGAAAACCAGAAACCTTATTTCCAGTTCGACATAAACGATGTCTCCTATATTTAAGGTGGTTCAACATGGATTATATCGATCATGAATGATAATGTACGTATGATGTAATAATTTTTTTTGCTCTACTTTAATACACATGTATATGATAACCTATATTCATTTAGGTGTAGGATGATTGTTTTTTGCGGTGTCGTCAACCGACAAAAACATTGGAGGGCTGGAATGTGTTGAACGAATCATTGATCTTCATGAACAAAATCAAGCAAAGTGATATGTGGTCATTGGTTATAATACATCAATCACAAACAATATGTATCTCACTTTTATTTTCTATATTCATAAGATAAACATGTTGGAAATTGTATCACAAACATTATAATTCAATAAGATTTGATTACATCAAAGATTTTAACACTTTATTATCAAAGTAAATCTAAGTTGTCAATATAAGAGTCAACCTGGTATCAATTTATCAACAGTAACTAAGTCGATCACATATCAAAAATTTCTGGTCTCTATTCGACATGATCCATGTCGAACCAACTTAAACACATAAGACGTTATCTATGTCAAACGGGAACGGATTAATATTTTTAGTTTCCGATCGACATGATCCATGTTGAATCACCTTAAACAAAGAAGACATCATCTATGTTGAATTAGAATTAAAATGTGACTACGATTTCTGGTTCTCAGTGACATGATCTGTGTCAAATAATTTTAATCACAGAAGACATCGGCTATATCGAACTCGTGGGGTGGGTTAGATATAAGATTTTTATTTAAATAAATGGGGTGGGTAGGATAAGTAGTGGGCTGCCCTTATACTAATACCAGTTTATCTAATAATTGAACTGTATGTGAAATAGAATTCCAAGATGACTGGAACCACAGTTCCCGGATCCCGGCCCCTCCACATCTAATTCCAGCACCGGCACCGGCAAAGAATCCAACGAAAACAACAGCCTCGAGCTCACACTGTGCCCCTCGACATCCGATTCCGGCACCGGCGAGGAATCCAGCCAAGAAGCCAAGGTGGAACTGAAAGACCCTGGTTTTAAGTGATTGCAGGTTATATGCTTATCTTGTCCAGGCTTTGTGATGTTGTGATTCATGTGTAAGTGAGAGAGGCTAAGATTGCTGTTGTTTCTTCCATGTAAGGTTTTTGTTACAGACTTGCATGTTATGCTCTTGATGGAGATGAGGTGATCTTACATTGAGCATGGTCGTAAAAGGGTTTGTTGTATGCTTTGTTAATCAAGCTCAAAGAACATATCTAAAGTTTCAACTCTCACCAATCATTGTGTTTAATCATCAATAATATCCCAAATCTGAAATAAAATATCCATATTTGAAAACGAATACGGATACCGTGATTTCCGCTGTAAAAAATAACAATATTATGTTATTATTCACTATATTGATATATTCACATTTTATTATTAGTATGAGACATTTATCATTTTTTTACATATAGACTTGCACTGAAGGAACCATCAGACTCGTTTACATATACGTATGGATGATACATATACCTCAATAAATGAAATATGTAAATTTTAATTTCTATAAATATCTTCATACAATTCATTATAACATATATCATTTTTATAAAAACATGTATACTTTATAGTATGATGTATATACTTCTAAAAATGAAAATATTTGAGGACTTCACATATTCACATGGGACTGTCTCAAATTTCCCAAGTGTAAAATAAATATGATGGCCTAGGAGGATTAGGGATACAAAATAAATATGAAAGTTTTGGGATAAAAACAAGAATAAAATCAAGATTTCAATGTGAATTATTGAACAGGATATAGAAACTTTTATGCATGTTGACACCACATCATCTAACTCAACTCAGTACAAGAAATCTCTAATAAAGTATGAACTCTACCTATCAGTATATACTATAATACAAAAAACATCAGAATATATGCATGCAATTCATTCAAATATATACTAAAATAGTCTTAATTAGATAACTATATAATAAATAAATAAATAAATAAACATGTTTGGAATGCAAAGTGACAGCAAGAATAACCTAAAAAGTTTTGTAATTGCAACACTTAGTACTGAGATGGGCAATGAGATATAATACTGATAAGTGTAACACAGACATCAAACCACAAACTTTTGAGAACAAACACTAAAAACAAACAAACACTAAAAACAAAAGATATTTGAATCTACTTTCTTCCATGTAAAAACATACACTAAAAACAAAAGATACCACGATATTTCCCGAGGCACACACACTAAAGATACCACGATATTTCCCACACTAAAAAGATGAATGAATCTAAATGTTGGCAAACATCTACAAAAATACCACGATATTTCCCGAGGCACACAAAAGCCAATGATTCCCACCGCAACACAAATTTTAGACCGTCCGTACTCACTTTTCGCGCCAAATCTAATCATCATCAACGGCTCCTATTTATTTCTTTTGTCAGATATTCGCTTCGTCTGGTAGCGCAAAATCACTGGACAATAATGTGTTCCATCATCACAATTGCATGAACAAGAAATCAAGATTACTGCGTAAAAAATAGCACACAACACCATGAACTCAACCTAGCTTTGTTTTAAAACTTTGAATGATTAGCTAAAAATTGTGACTTGTTTTTTAACTGTTGTTTGAAACAAATTTTAAAAATAGTTTTTCATTTTAAAGCACATTTTTAAAAAATAGCTTTCTAGAAATCATCTTATTGTTAGATTTCTAAAAAAAAAACTATTTCATAGTTAAGAGCCGTTTTTTTTTCTTTAAAAACTGGATCACATTTGAAAATAAGTTTGAATTAATCATGTTTCATGTAAAAACACGATCCCAAAATCTATTCAAACCTATTTTTAAACACAACCTTAGTTTGTATTTTTTTTTTATTATCACGTGTGATTGATCCAAATACAAAACAAACACTAAAAACAAAAGATATCCATTCCCCCAAATATTATGTTTCATAAGGTCATATACGACCAAAAAAAAAAAAAAAATTAAAAACCCAAACTTGGTGCAAAATATCACATGGTTGGTTATAAGTACCAACGTCCACACATTGCATGACCACCCTCCATAACAAAAACCAGAGTACGTAAAAAACACACACACACAAACACCGCCACCCATTATTTGAGTTGGTGAGAGAGAGAGAGAGAGATCTAGAGAGTCTTCAATGGAGGGAGGAGGAGAGAAGAAAGAGAGCCGGACCAAGAAAGGCTGCATAAAGCCTATAAGGGGACCGTGGGTGGTCCGGAAGTTCGATGCCGATGGGGCGGTGGTGGGGACGTCTCTCCGTCGGCCGTCGGAGAGGGAGAGAGAGAACAATCGGTCCAGGGAGCGGCAGAGGCGGGCCATCGCTTCCAGAATCTTCGCCGGGCTGAGGTCCCACGGCGGATATCGGCTTCCGAAACACCCCGATCACAACGACGTTCTGCGGGCCCTCTGCGAGGAGGCGGGCTGGGCCGTCGACGACGACGGGACCGTCACTAGGAAGGATAGAGTGGGTGATCATCTTATTGAGGTTTGATTTTTGAACAAAGTACTTATTCTGTGTTTTTAGGTCCTCATGTGTTTAAGGTATGGAAGAAATTTATCAGTTTGTGTTTGTTTTTACTTGGTTAAATGAAAAGCTGTGAATAAGGTCAGATGTGATGAAGAATGGATTTCATTTGATGATTTAAAGGCCATTTGATTTATTGAAACACAAAACAGGTGTATGATATTTTTAATAGACACTATTGGTCTTTGTATGTATTCCAAACTTAAAGAAAGTAGAGATGCATGACTCTGTGTTTAAAGTAACAAAGAAATCAAGTAGAGATTCAATAATATAAACCGATGATTAGTGATCTTTAAGTTGTTTTTTTTTTGTTTTTTTTCCCCGTATTGGCACATGAAGTAAGGTATGATAAGAATCAAGGGAGAGATTGATAAATAAAAGCAGGTAGTTGTGATTGATTTTTTTTCATTAATGTATTTTGGTTAAGTTTTTTTTTTTTAAATGAGATTGTGATTTTTTTTCAGCTTGGCAATTGAGTGTAGTAAAACATGAAAGAAATCTAGCACCTAGAGAGTGATAAATAAAAGCAAATAATTGTGGTTTTTTCCAATAACATTCATTTAATTAAGTTAATTGTTTTTTTTAGATATTTGTGAGTTTTTTTTCAACAATGCATTGCATCCTGACTAAAAATGGGTTCTTGATAAAAATCATTTTCATTGTTAGAAATAAAAAGGCAAATCAATGTTTGGTGTTTGAAAGTTACCTCTTGAATATATTCTTTCACCTCTTGTGAATAGTTTTTATTTTTCATGATTGGGATTTATTTCTCTATATATACTACATCTGAAAATGATCAGACTGTCTTTTGAGTTTTCCATTTCTTCCTACCTCATGAAAAACTCCACTTTGTCTATGAAAGTTTTTCATTTGTACAGACTGTTATGCTGAGAAAGAAAAAGAAGTTTCAGAGAATCTAAGAAAATATGTACAAAAAATAAGACAAACAAATCATGCCTATCAAGTTGTTATGATCTTCAAGGACAAATGGGAACAGAATAAATTTTTTATAATAAATGTTTGAAGCAAAATATTGGTAATGTTTTTTTTATTAACTTTTAATAGACTCAAGTAATACCAGTTTTCCCATTTCTATTTTCATGCTGACTTGTCTTTTGACTGATAAACAGTTTCACTCTTTTTTTTTTTACATGTCATTGTGTGTGCAAAGAATCATTTAATTGAAACTCATCATTTGTTATGGTTTTCTCAGAGTTCACTCAAACTTAATTTATTGGTTGAATAATATCATATCAGTGGCTCACATTTTTGTGAAACCAATTAAAACTACAAAAACTTCCACTATTTCTCTTTGTTTCTTGTTTTCCATTTCCATGAAATTCTTTGCAGTCTGTCCAAACTGTGATCTGTGGAGAAAAAGAGAACTCTCAGAGAATCTAAAAGAAAAATATGTACAATAACAAGACCAAAAACATAATCTGATTTGTTTCATCATGAGGTCTGCTATTCTTCAATCACAAATGTGAACCAATTTAATTTTATTTAGAAAATATTAATAAATGTTGAAGAAAAATATTGGTCTTCTGATTTATGATAACTCATAACATACTCTACTAATCCAAAGACGAGTGTTGAATCAGAGCTCCCAGATCCTGGCCCATCGACATCCAATTCCAGCACCGGCTCCGGCAATGGCACCGGCAGAGAATCCGATGAAGATATCGGGCTCGATCTCACGTTGGCCCTTCCCGGTTTTAAGTGATGCATGCATGCATGTCATATGTTTAATTAGCTTGCCTAGGTTTTAATTAGTGATCGTGTTGTGATTGATGTGTAAAGAGAGAAGTTTCAACATTAACAAAGTAATTTAGAATTGGTGATGATCAACTAGCAACATTTAATCGCTTTGTTAATTATTGATGATCAGCTAGTGACGGTTCCGTCGTCGTCGACGGCCCAGCCCGCCTCCTCACAGAGGGCCCGCAGGACGTAGTTGTGATGGGGGTGTTTCGGAAGCCGATATCCGCCGTGGGACCTCAGCCCGGCGAAGATTCTGGAAGCGACGGCCCGCCTCTGCCGCTCCCTGGACCGATTGTTCTCTCTCTCCCTCTCCGACGGCCGACGGAGAGACGTCCCCACCACCGCCCCATCGGCATCGAACTTCCGGACCACCCACGGTCCCCTTATAGGCTTTATGCAGCCTTTCTTGGTCCGGCTCTCTTTCTTCTCTCCTCCTCCCTCCATTGAAGACTCTCTAGATCTCTCTCTCTCTCTCTCTCACCAACTCAAATAATGGGTGGCGGTGTTTGTGTGTGTGTGTTTTTTACGTACTCTGGTTTTTGTTATGGAGGGTGGTCATGCAATGTGTGGACGTTGGTACTTATAACCAACCATGTGATATTTTGCACCAAGTTTGGGTTTTTAATTTTTTTTTTTTTTTTGGTCGCATATGACCATATGAAACATAATATTTGGGGGAATGGATATCTTTTGAGTTTTCCATTTCTTCCTACCTCATGAAAAACTCCACTTTGTCTATGAAAGTTTTTCATTTGTACAGACTGTTATGCTGAGAAAGAAAAAGAAATTTCAGAGAATCTAAGAAAATATGTACAAAAAATAAGACAAACAAATCATGCCTATCAAGTTGTTATGATCTTCAAGGACAAATGGGAACATAATAAGTTTTTTTATAATAAATGTTTGTAGCAAAATATTGGTAATGTTTTTTTTTATTAACTTTTAATAGACTCAAGTAATATCAGTTTTCCCATTTCTATTTTCATGCTGGTTTATCTTTTGACTGATAAACAGTTTCACTCTTTTTTTTTTACATGTCATTTGTGTGTGCAAAGAATCATTTAATTTGAAACTCATCATTTGTTATGGTTTTCTCAGAGTTCACTCAAACTTAATTTATTGGTTGAATAATATCATATCAGTGGCTCACATTTTTGTGAAACCAATTAAAACTACAAAAACTTCCACTATTTCTCTTTGTTTCTTGTTTTCTATTTCCATGAAATTCTTTGCAGTCTGTCCAAACTGTGATCTGTGGAGAAAAAGAGAACTCTCAGAGAATCTAAAAGAAAAATATGTACAATAACAAGACCAAAAACATAATCTGATTTGTTTCATCATGAGGTCTGCTATTCTTCAATCACAAATGTGAACCAATTTAATTTTATTTAGAAAATATTAATAAATGTTGAAGAAAAATATTGGTCTTCTGGTTTATGATAACTCATAACATACTCTATCAATATATATATTTTGAATTGTATGTGAAACATGCAGAATCCAAAGACGAGTGTTGAATCAGAGCTCCCAGATCCCGGCCCATCGACATCCAATTCCAGCACCGGCTCCGGCAATGGCACCGGCAGAGAATCCGATGAAGATATCGGGCTCGATCTCACGTTGGCCCTTCCCGGTTTTAAGTGATGCATGCATGCATGTTATATGTTTAATTAGCTTGCCTAGGTTTTAATTAGTGATCGTGTTGTGATTGATGTGTAAAGAGAGAAGTTTGAACATTAACAAAGTAATTTAGAATTGGTGATGATCAGCTAGCAACATTTAATCGCTTTGTTAACTACTGATGATTTCCTTATTTCATGTTGTTATCTTTTAAGGTTTAAAGTCTGTCCCAATGTTCTTCAATGTTATGTTTATGAGTAATTATGTAATCTAGTAATTAAGGAAAATTACTCTACGTGAACAATGAAAATCTTTCACTGAAGGACTACATAATTATTGTCTCTGGGAATTTGTATGTTTTTCTTCTTCTCTGATTTGGATTTCTAGATCTATTTTTGGAAGATATCCAATTGTTTAAATAGTTTTAACTAAATATACCACAATATAGGTTATTATAATTTCCATGAACTTAACCCATGCTTTAATTAATAAAAAAAATTGTTATAAAAAATATTTTTTATATCTATAGCCACATAGTTTTAACTAAATATACCACAATATAAATATTTTTTATATTTTTTATATCAAATTACCATTAAAAATATTTTTAAATAGTTCTTCAGTCGACATCCCATCTACTGATGAACCTCTAACGCCCCTAAACTCGAGCACATTTTTTTTCTTCTCTCCATTATCTTTTTATTCTATTTCTCTGATTTCCAATTTAATTGTAACTCGTTTTGATTTTATAAAAATACTGATAGTAAGGCCTACCTTTCTTTTATATATATATTATTCATCTTTTTAAATTGTAATTTGACCCTTAAATTTAATGTTTAATAATATTGATTGATGCACCAATTTAATATTTTATGTAATTTGATTTACTTTATTTATACTGACACTGACACCTACGCATGTTGGTTTTAAGTATTTATTAACTCCCACGTTATGATATATAAGGGGAAAAATGATTCAGATGAGAGGATTCCAAAATAAAACCTGCCTTTCTCTGGAGAGTGCTTTGTCAGTGAGGGAAAGAGTGCTAGCTTTGTGTGGATTCTTCTGCTTTTCTTTTTTAAAACATAAAAAGACCTGTTGTTCTGATGTCTACCAGGGGTAGATCTTCTAACGCAATCTTATATAAGACTCACATGTATGTTGTCTTTTTGTTTTTTCAATTTTTTAGATAAGAAATATTTTGAGATTAAAATGGATTAGATGATTTATTGTTTTGTTATAGATTTACTTTTTCTCTGTTTGGATTATTATTTTTTATCTTTTATGTTTGCCTTATTTGAAATGGATATTCATGAAAGCTACTTTTGTCCCGGTTATAGTTATAAGAGTTTATTAAAAAAAATATAATTTTACAGGTTCATGTTAAAAAAATATATTTTTAAGATAAACATATTATTTTCTCCTCCACTTGTTTGTTTGCCAAACAAATTAACGAAAACTTACAATTTTTTCTCAATTCAAATCTTGGAAAATTATACTACACAACATATGAGTTCAACATTTTAAGATAATAATTATGCTATTTGTTTTAAAGATAAAGAAGAATTAATATGAAATAAGAATAACAAAACAAAAAGATAACCAGGAGCAAATCCTCTTTATTTTTAACATAGGGGATTCCTATGCGATCTAATAAACGTAAGCCACATCAATGACAAAAAAAATAAAAAAAAAAATCCAACTCCATTATTGTTGACAGTGTTTTTGTGTATATATACTTAAAAGGAAAAACCATTGTAACTCTAACACAAAGGATTCTATCCCAAGATAATCAAACTGGATAAAAACAGGCACACATGATTTTCCTAATTATAATTTCTGGGGCACAGAATGGAATTTCTTTTCTACTATATACTAATTTTCATCTAAATCTATGACTAGAGCAGCAAACATAATTGAATAATAACATAATTAAGAATAATTGTTCAGCTTGTGATTTTCAGTCCTCAATAACTATATATTTACAAAAACAAACTATGGGGCAGTGTATATTGTTTATGAATAAACATCTATACATATAAATTTTTATTTTCACAAATCCTTGTTATTACCACAAAAAAAGTACACTGTGTTTCCATAAGGTTAGGTAAGCCAAACAAAATAAAATAAATAAATCATTGTGTAAATTGAAATGTCACATGGTTGCATGGTTATGAGTAGGAACATCCACATTGCATGAGTTCCCTCCACAAAAAAAAAAAAAAAATCAAGAGCACGGAAAGAAAATCACCACTACAAGAAAAAGGGGCTTTTGCGACATATTCTTTTACTACGGTCTAAAAAAGCGTCGCAACTGCAATTAATTGCGATCGAATATCTAATCCACCGATAATATTTCATTCATTTTGTTGCGGTGTAGAAAGCCTCCGTAAAAATAATTATATGCGATGGAAAAATACATTTTTTAAATGTCAGATAACAAAAATAATCCTGACAACACCGTGAACGCTTGATTCATTTTCCCCAATTTGTTAAAAAAAAAGGCTTCAAAACCCTTGATTTAGAGAGACCTCGACGTCTCTTCCGATTTCTTCAACGAGTTCCCCAAAACCCTGTCCCTTCTCAACGAAAACCCTTCATCGCCGTCGTCTTGGCTATGGCCGCAAATTTTGCACCGAGATCGACCTCTCCTCCCTCGGTTCCGTCACCGCCGCCCCCGCATCTGACACGGGGATGTCTCGGGAGCACCTCCAAAGGTCGATCCACGGTGGTCTCCGCAGTCTGCATCAGCGACGATCTACGTCACCTGCATCGGCGGTAATCCACTACGCCTGCATCGCATCGGCGGTGGTGTGGACCTCGCCGTCGCCTGCGACGCAATGTGCTGCTGTGAGGGGGCCTTCTTCTCTGTCAAGGAGGTTGACGTAGCGATCTCGCCGACATCGAGTCGCTCCAGGCAATGGTGCGTATAAACTCTCTGTTCAGTTCGAAATTGTTTTTTGTTGCCTCTATTGAGTATTTTTTGCTGCTTTTATTAAGAATTTTGCTTTTTTCAGATGTGGATATCTGAAAATCATTGATCATTTTCTCTTGTTCAATCCGACCTTCTAATCAAGGTATTACAACATAAACATCTGTTTTTTAGTACAATACTGTGAATTCATTGTAACCTGCTTAGTTGATTCTAGGGTTTTTTTTTCTGATCTGTTTTAGTACAATATTGGCTTGATTATCTATCGAAGTTTGTGTGTTTTTTTGTTATTTGAAAAAAATCATTGTCATGGTTTGATTTTGATTTTTGATTTAATTATGCAGTTGGGCTTCTACAGATAGGAAATCTACAACATATAGGTAAACTAAATTAATGAAAAAAGGCATGCTTGTGTCTATAACTAGTAGGCACATTGTAATTTGAATGTGTCTAATGTACATATCTAATTCTCTCCAAGTAGTATGGTTTACCCAGGGGTGGGATGAGGATTGTTGCAACTGCTACTGGCACAGATGGAGTGTCACTCTATACAGTGTATGTTTTTCATGTTTTATGATTCATATCAGCAAATTTATAATTCATACATGCAATTTCTTTTCAGTACTAATTATGTAATCTATTGGCGAACTTCAAATTTCTAACAGATGAGAGTGGATTTTCTACATTGTGAATATGGCAGAGTATTGTCATAATACAGTAAGCATGTGAAGTATATAAAATAGCTCAACGCATAGTTTTTTTTATTAGATGGATCCTCATATTTAATGAAATTGGTGCTCTTAATTTAAATAGAAATTTATTTATGACTTTGTGAATACTTTTGTTTGTATCTTTCAGGTCTATATAAAAATTTGAAGTCTTGAAATCATCTTAGATGACTGAAAAAAATACTACTTAGTATAACTCATCATAACACACAAAGATGAACCACTCCATCGGTAGGGGTTGGAGACGAGTAGGTTGGGGCGGGGGTGGGGTTAGGGGGGTGGTTGCAGAGGTGGGGCTGTGAGAGCTGTACGGGGTGAAGAGGATCTATGGCGTGACGGATAGAATCTTGATTGTCATGAATTTTTATTTTTTTCATTGTTTTACTCTCATATCATAATCAGTCATCTCAGTCCATAAACCTGACCTACATGGATGGAATAAGGCTTATTAGTTATGGTTATCTTTCTAGTATCATAGGTTTATTTTTTTCCACCAGATGAGAATGCAGATAGATTGAAGCAGCCAATATGTCATTGAATTATATATTTGGGTTCATCCTGAATTTATTATCTGCTTTTCACATGGGGACATAGCTCTGTTCTTAATTATTTACGAGTATGCTTATATTAGTGTGACTTAAGAGGTTGATTCAATGAGTTTTGAAATTGTACTTCCTCAACTTGTGATATGGGTAGATAGATGAAACCGATTAATGATTATTAAAATCTCAGTTCTTAATTATTTAAAATGTGTTTGATATACTGAAAACAGATCAGAATGAGTTGTGTGGTTGCTTAAAATATGGTATTTACTCACATGAACTCACTTGCAGGGTAGTACAAACCTTGAGAGTATTCTAATTATCAAGAAAGCAGAGAGATCTTTGAAGGGTTCTTTCTTAGATGAAGGGTATGATTCAGATTTATGAAATTTTAAATACATATATGATAAATAATGCTTTAAATACATATGTGATAGATGATTTCTTCTTGGCGGGTAGGGGGGAGTTTCTGCTAATGAAGCTGTTGATGCTGATGCTATTACTGCTGATATTTTTTATTTGGTTTGGAATCATTTATGCTGCAAATGGCAAACTTAGATATGTTGTTACTCATGTTGAATTGTATGAATCTGATCATGTTTGAAGGCTTTTTTGAATGATTGCAACAATATATTTTCAAATCCTCAATACTTTATTGTTATGTCAAATACTTTTGATTTTTTTTTAGGCTTCTTCCTTTATTTTTGGTGTTTTTCCTTTGTAAATACATTTTTTATTTTTATTTATTCTCAAAAGCCAGATATGACTCATTTCATTTTTATTATTTTTACAGGTTCAACAATATACTTATTTTCATAACGAGTTTGCTTGGGGAAGAATTCCAGTCCAAATTTACAATGGCTTTGGGAGGATAGTTTGATGTTTTATATATAGTTATTGATGTTGTATTCATGATTTTTTATTACTTTTTAATTTTTTAATGAAATTGAATCTTTTATCATTGGATGAAAATTTGAATGTCATAGGATTGAAATGAGTAATGATTTTAATGGTGAAATACTTATATTATTTTTCTAACCGGATTATTTGAATGAAATATTATTAGTTTTTTAGATTTTTTTTTTACAAAAAAAAAATGTATTTGCGACGGTTTAGGGCCGTCGCAAATAAACAAGCACATCAAATACGGCTTCTTTGTTGGACTTTTGCGACGGCAGTTGGGACTGTCGAGAAAACAGATTTTTTGCGACGGCATAAAAAATTTGGTAGTAAAAGTACTTTTGCGGCGGGTATTAAACCGTCGCGAATTATTTGCGACGCGAGCTGATGCGGCGCCATCAAAACCGTCGCAAAACTGCCGTAAATACTTTTTGCGACGGTTTGAATGCCTTTTTGCGACGGATTTGAACCGTCGCAAATACCTATTTTTCTTGTAGTGGTGGGAAGCTTTTATATATAGCCATAGCACGACCAACCTCCCAAACTGTGACACTCTCAAAGGCTAAACATTTGTTCAATTGGTATTTTGTAACTCAAGAGTATTTTGCTTGTGGAGCTCATTTTTTAGTCGGCATTAAATTGTAATTATTTTTTAAAATTTTTATTATAAACAATTGTATACAATTTTTTATTTAATGGAATGAATGAGAATGAATTTTTAAATTGATGGTTAATTTGCATAAATAATATGGTTCTTAATTTATTGGATATACAGGATTAATGAAAAATAGGTTGGGGAACAGCTTTTGATTTGTTTGTTTTTGAATCATGCTATCCTGATGGCTTATGTCCGTCGCTAAAATACAAAACTGGATATAAGAAATTGACAATCAACGACGGTGATCAGCCGTCGCAAAAGAGACTATTAATGTTCATCTCCTCTGAAAATTGAAAACCTTTATCGAGAAGGCGAAAATGAAAGCGAAAAGCACAGTGAACCCGACCACCACGGCCGCGATGACCCCCAAGAAGTCGTGCTTGAACCCGAAATAATCCCTCACGAAATTTTCGACGGTGACCTTATCCCCATCCTCCATTCTACTCGTGATGTCCCCGAATTGCGAAGCAACCAAACCATACAAGGTCCAGGAGATAGGACTCATCCAGTAGTACCACCTCCACCAAACTGGAATTTTCTGCACCCAATAAATGATTCTTATTTAAGACCCCATCTCGAACCAGAACAACCAGTTTTTTTTTTTCTCTCCATAAAAGCTGCTTTCAACAGCTTTTTCATATAGTAGTTTTGTCGACTTTTGAAAGCATAACAATCAAAATATGGAATTAAGGCCACGTTTAGAACCCATTTTTAAAATCATCTTGCTTAAAGCTGTTTTTATTGACTTTTAAAACTTAAAAATCAAAATCTGAAATCAAGAGCTCAAACTAAAAAATTACCCATTTGGAATAAATTTTCTAATTTGCAAAAGAAAAATTCATTTGAGAAAATGTTTTAGAAAACCCTGTCTGGAATCAATTATCAAAAACCTGATATTGTAGAAACATAATCAATTTGACAATTGGTTTCAAATGAGGCCTAAGAGATGTGGAGGAGCAGTAACTTACCGGTCGGGGGATCAGAAATCCGGAGAACAAGTTCCATATTGCGTAAAATGCAGATGAAACTATGGCAGCGATGTTGTGGTTCGGCGTTATGCCCACCGCCATCATCCCATAGTAAGTGAAGTATAGGAAGGTAAAGTACATGTAGAATATGTACCAGAAGAACTTGGCCGCTGTCCACTCAAACCCAATCATTGCATAAACTACAACTCCATATATAACAGCTTGAATCAAAATATAAGGCACCTCAATTGCAACCTGTGGAAGAGACATTGTGAGAACCAATTCATGGATTGTTCACTAAGGCTTCACATAAGAGTTTCATTACCTGTCCAAATGCATATGGCAATGCTGAATACATTCCGGCGGCCCTCTCTCTGTAGAAGACAGTCCTTTCGATGGCCACGACTGGTTGAACAGATGAAGCATTTTGAACGCCAAGGAAGAGAACTGCAGCATACATCGAACCCATTGCGTTGAACAAATCTTGTTGTTTGCTCCTGCAATTTTTTTTTGCCAACATTTGTGTCAGTGAACTATTCTACTAGTTCTCACCAGTCCCCAATGAGAGACTGAACTCGAAGATTTAGTAGTTACGTACATTTTTTTTCCAAGTTTCCAGAATATTGTCCCAAAGAGCAACGCGATGAAGAATGTGAAGAAGAATCGCACTGCGGTGTATGGGGGATTGCGCCAGTATGACAAGCGTTGTTTCCATAGACAGGCAATCCATTGTGTGAAGATTGGTTGGGAGTACTGAGTTGGGAAGTAGAGGTCACTAGAATTAGGTGGGGGTGTGCTCAATTCCTTGATCAGAGCCTTGTTTCTCCTGTTAAAGATTATGAAAAGTACTGAAATACTTGAAAAAAAATTTGAATTTCTTTAGAAAATGAGATATTTAGGGTGTGTTCATTATATTCTAGCAGGAAAATGAAACAAAATGGGAGAGGTAATTAAAAAATTTCATCTGACCACTCAAAAGGAGAGTATTTTTCTTCAATTTCCTCTCCCTTTACCATATTAGAAGAGAAGGGTAGGAGTGAATACGAGAAAAGTGATGGAATCATTTTCAATAAAATCTGGTCAAAGAAAAAAATGATTTCTTTCCAATCACTTTTTCTTTGATCCAGATTCTTTCACTTTTCCTTCATTTTTTCCATATGAACACGCCCATAGTGCAAAATATTTTTTACTCACTCGAACAGGGGTGAGTTCTTGTAAAATTCTGTAAAGTTGACTCCCAAAGCTTCCTCTTGTGCCATTGTTGTCACCTCCAACATCCATGTTGCAGGATTATAGCCATCCGTGATCTTGCTTACACCATTTACATCCTTTTATAAAAACAAAATGCAAATTTATCAATAAAAAGTTGATATATAGTGAATCTCATACTTTGGAGCTCATTTTCTCACCTCAAAATACTCAATCAAGTGGCAAGACTGACGGCCTAATGGCCCCACATATATCTCTTCCCCTCCTCTCTTCATTAGAAAGAGCTGCATTTCAACACATAAAAACAATCAATCTTGTGTTCTTGCAACTAAAATCCAATATATATATATATATATATATATATATATATCAAAAGCCAACTTACCTCATCAAATGCTTCAAATATGTCAATGCTAGGCTGGTGAATTGTGCACACGACTGTTCTTCCAGTGTCCACAGTGTTTCTCACAGTCCTCATCACGATTGCTGCAGCGCGTGCATCTAGACCAGAGGTTGGTTCATCCATGAAGATTATAGATGGGTTCGCGACAAGCTCTACTGCGATGGTCAACCTCTTGCGCTGCTCAGTTGATAGCCCATCCACACCCGGCAATCCAACCAATGAGTCTCTCAGTGTTGTCAGCTCAACTAGCTCCATGACCTCCTCTATGAACATCTGCACAACACGATGCTTCAATGTCATTGGTGCTCTAAGCTAATACACACATTGTTTTAGCAGAAGAAAAATGAGAATGAACGTTAGACTGGGTCCTAAATCTCAACTTACCTTTCGTGTGGTGGAATTGACATCAGCGGATAATCGAAGCCATGCAGAGAAGATGAGGGACTCGTAGATCGTAAGGTGAGGAGAATGGATGTCATTTTGTTCACAATATCCAGATATACGAGCAAATGTTTCTTGCTTCTTGGGATAGCCTGATATGGTGATACTTCCTTCTATGTATCCACCTGTTTTTCGTCCAGCCAACACGTCCATCAATGTTGTCTTACCAGCACCACTGACTCCCATTAGAGCTGTGAGGACCCCTGGCGTGAAAGCTCCACTCACACCCTTTAGTAGCATCAAGCGATCTTCCTCGACTCCTTGAGCCTTCATTTCCTATAAGTTCATTAGGAAAGTTCTTCATTTCAAAACATGTTTGGATCAAATTTTCAAAAACATATTTTATCATGAAAGTTGTTTTCAACTAGATTTTTTCGTAAAAGCTGTTTTGTTCATTTGGACACAAAAATTCAAAATCTGAAACAAAAAACTAAAGTTTATAAAAAAAACTTGTTTGGAATCGATTATCTAAAAAATGATTTTGCAGAAGCAAAATCAGTTTGACAATTGGTTCCAAATAGGGGGGATCTCAGTCTTACCTGGGGCATGTCAACGGAATATCTAATGTCATCAAAGGTAATGGAAAGAGGTGTAAATGGAAGAACCATTCCCCTCTCATTTTTGTTTCCATTACCAGTTCCTTCTGTTCGCATAGATCTGGATGTTGTCCTGCCACGGTTACCTGAATATATCAAGGACAGGTTAGATTAACATTATGAGATAAGCTAGCCAAGTTGAGAAATAAATCATTGAATTTACCTCTGGACGATCTCTGGTTAGATAGTTCGATCATTTCACCCGTTCTGTTCATGTGTTTCTCTTTCATTGCCTCTTCAGATACAACTGCCTGAGATCCCCCTAATGCTGCAATTCATCATATCCAATGCATCAGAACAAAATTTAAACGAATGATCGTTATATATTGTTAGGATTATGTCTCAATCCAGTGTATCAACATCGGATGACCATGATGAAACCATATTAGGGTGAACAACTAGTTAAGATTTGATCTTAATTAAGATATAAAGTGAATCTACTAAAATCAGGAAAACAGATTTGTTTGTCAAAAGATTATTTAGAGAGGAAGTTATTTATTCATATAAATATCCTTCTTGTATCCAAGACAAAACTTGGCTGGCATGGCATAAGCAGACAAAATGTAACTCTATGACAAGATCTATAGGAGAGAGGTTGAGAGGGTTCAAGAGATGGTAACTCTATGAGAGAGTTTGTAAGGCATTTTTGTATCTCAACTATTATAATGGATTCTCTGTTTTTGCCCCGTGGATGTAAGCCTAGGTCGAACCACATTTTTTTTGTATTCTTCGTGTGATGGTGTTCTTGCATTCGATCTCATATTTTATTGATGGCTTCCACGAATTTTGTTTCCCAACATATACGATTACAATGTTCTGTAGAAAGTTATTCTTACCATCGAGATATTTGAGAGCCAATGTGTACCAGGCATTGAACACAATTATGAATCCAGCCAGCGCTCCGATAGAAATCCAATACCATTTTGCTTCAGTGAAGACTCCTCGAGACTTCAAAACGCGTACTCCCAACGGTTCTTTCGAATCGGGAAGAGTCTGTAATGCAAGAGTCAAGATCAAGGTCAATTCGGATTTCCTTTCTTTGGCTCAAATAATCACAAGTGCTCATCTTACATGTCTCCAACTGTTTCCAAGAAATTCGTTTGTCGCTATCCCATTTTGTGCATATGTCAGAGGGGAGATCCAATAACCCCATTTCCACCATTTCTTTATATCCTCTGTTGAAATGAACATCATATTCATCATTGTATTTTAACAACTTTCATTAAAGACTAGATCAGATTAATAATCTTCTTTTACCATACCATACCTCGTGAGAGGATGAATCCACCCAGAACCATGAGAATAAGCATTGCAAATGATCCAAACGTATTTGCAACGATCATATTCCTACCCATCGAAGCGACTAAGCGAAACAGTGCAGAGGCCATTTGATTTGCCAACAATAACAGGAAATATTGTCTTAACAAACTGCATTAAACATGTTTTATGTCAGAATAATAGGACAGTTAAAGCCACTATAGATCATAAGCTTGATTTAGACCCACCTTTTGACACTTGGATCAAACCCAATAACGTAGTAAGTCATAAACACCCAAATCGCAACTTCAAGGAATGATATAGGGATCTTAAGTATCCATGTAGGCAGGGAATATATCCAAGTTGGAAAGAAAAGGAAGTCTCTCTGCTTGTAGAAGACAGGAAGCTTTTGAATGGTCATTGCTAGTTCCGCGAATCCATTGAATATGACCATGACGATCGCAAAAAACATAGCCCCCATGTATATTCCCCCATTAGTCACTGAATCGCGATGCATTTCGGTACGGAAGAAGACTGTCATCGTAATGAATGCAATGACTATAAGCTGAAAACAGAACGCACAAACCAATTAAGTTTAGACTGACAGTAACTGAAATCTGATATCATGATTTCAGTTGGGGGGGGGGGGGGGGGACATTGGTTATTACTCACTTGGAAAAGCTTGAATATGTAAACGAATGAGTTCCTTTTCATCAACAAGTATTCCCTCCAAATGAGAGCTCTCAATAGTTCTTTATTGCTCGCACCGTATTTGGAAGTCATGAGAGCGGCTGGGTGGCTCTTGCTCTTATCAAATGGAGTTGCGAGTTCTTCATTCATTCTCCTTCCGACGTGGAATGATTGGAAAGCTTCAGCAAACTCTTTCACAGGGACATACCTGTATTGCTCTTCATGTCGTACCCAATATTGTTGTTGGTCCTTCCTTGATGTCACCTATAATCACCAAAGTTCAACAATTATGAACAAAGATCTGAATTCGAATGTTAATATCTGTATCCGAATGATTTAGCTTAAGAAGCTTACTTCTTGTAGAAAATCTGCCACGCCTTTTCTCTCGGGACATTTAAAGCCCATGGATTCAAAGAACTCGAGCACATTTTCACGAGGACCATGATACACGACTTGCCCATCGGAGAGAAGGATAATGTCATCGAAAAGGTTATATGTCTCGGGTGCTGGTTGGAGCAGTGAAATTGCAGCTGTCCCACCAAGGATGTTATTGGATTGCCTCAATGCTTTCACAATTTGGAAAGTTGTGGAGCTGTCTAAACCAGTTGAAATCTCATCCATGAACAATGCTCTTGATGGTCCAACAAGCATCTCCCCTGTAGTTATTGTTATATTATTTTTTATGATTTTTATTCATTAAGAATGAGAAAATAAAGATTGGTGTATGTTTAGACTAATACCTGTTGTAACACGCTTTCTCTGCCCTCCTGAGATACCTCTTATCATTTCATCTCCAACCATGGTGTCAGCACAAATTTCCAATCCTAAAATCTAATGATTCACACAAAAAAGAACAAAAGAATAAATGATTTTCCATCATTGGTAATCTCTCGCGCTCTTAAACATAGACAGTGTTAATGCTTCTCCACTTACTTTAAGGATATAATCAGTAATTACACTAGCCCCCTGGCCACCCAATGAAGCTGCCTGCAACAGAAAGAATTAAATAAAGCTAAGTTTATCAAGGAAGTTTTTAATAAAAGAAGTTCATGTGAAAATGATAGTATTGGTTATATTTAGCTGAAAATGAAAATGAACATGAAAGAAATTCAGCCACGAAGGATTTATGTCTTTCTCACCTTCATGAAAATATCAATATCAGGATCCGGTTTAATGTTTGCTTCCTTCTCTCTTCTTGATAGCTCAACTAACATATCTGACAAGATGGGATAATAAAATGTTAAAAGCAATGAAAATTTTACATTATAAAAGAATCATAAATCATGAAAAAAAATTTACCACAACGAGTTCCTACACCCTGACATCTCGCGGAGAAGGCCAAGGTCTCTCTCACAGTCATCTCTCCTATGTGAAGATCATGTTGACTGATATACGCAGCAGTTCTTTCAGGTACAAATTCATTCAGTTCATGCCCGTTGTAAGTCACTCTTCCAGACACCTGATATTCAGAAACCCAAAATCCATCAGACTGACAAAACAAATCAAAGGCGAAAAAAATTTAGAAAGTTTTGTTAAAAATTTCACCTTTAAATCTGAACTAAGTTTTCCTGCCAAAGCTAACAACAAAGATGTCTTCCCTGAACCAGGGGGGCCTAGTACCAAAGTCATCCTACATAGAATGAACATAACATAACAACATATTAATTCATCAACCCATAATTTAAAACACCAATTCATGATTCAAGAAATTCATTCTAACATAACAACATATTATTTCATCAACCCATAATTTAAAACACCAATTCATGATTCAAGAAACTCATTCTCTTACCTGCGAGGCTTAATGATTCCGCAAACATCGTGAAGGACCACAATCCGTTTCTTCCTATTAGGAAGGATGTATAGTTGATTGAAGAATGACTTCACCAAGAACAACAAAATTAGTTATGTTATCACAAAAACATAAACAAACAAAAAGCACAATCAAATATAAATATCTCTACCTCTAGCATATTCAAAGCAAAATTAAACATAGTGGGAAGAGATCGCCCGCCAACGTGTGCCTCTGCTTCGATGTTCAAATTCTCATACCGGACTTCAATCGTCGGAGTATCAATTCCAACCCTATAAAAAAAAACCTAACAATCACACATTACAAAAAACAGAGAGACCCAATTTAATCATAATTTCAATTACCCAAAACAAAAGATTGGATCTTTATTTAGTTTCTCACCTGTCCATCCTGTTCTTAAGCTTCAACAAGAACTTCTCATTGTCTTCTTCAGCAACCCTGACCAACCTCTCCAAAAGCTTCAACCTTTCCGGCAAACCGAGCGTGTCGACGTCGATCTCCTTCGACGCCCCAATAGAGCCCAAAAGCATCCCCTTCCGTATCCGATCATACGTCGGGAGCTTCTCCAGCGCCGCCCACTTGAGGGCCTCCTCGTCGTCCTCTTCGCGGGAGGACCTCGAAAACACATCCTCTGTTGCGTTCCTCCATGCGGAGTTGGACCCATTACTTCTCATGCTCCCTCTCAAGCTCGCAACTCTGTATATCTCTGATGTATCCATTGTTGAGTGAACACCCACTGATGGGGAAGCTCTGTTTTCTAAAGCCTCCCCTGTTTAAAAGTGACGATTTTGAGAGAAACCCAAGCTTCCTCTGCTTAAAAGTGACGATTTTGAGAGAAACCTGAAATGGAGTTTGACGAGGGAAACTCAAGAGAGCCCTATATGGCTATGTATAGAAAACCCAACCCATCCCATCTCTTCTCTTCTCTTCTCTTCTCTTGTATCAGAAGGGAAATAGTGACAATGAGGGTGGACGACTGGTCGTCGAAAGATAATATGGTGTCTGTTAGTCGGGGGTCAGTTAATGGATCTGTTATTTGTTTGTTTGATTTGTCACATGAGATCTGTTTCGATTGCATTCATAACCACATATGTAGATCAGTCAATATACTGTGTGGAAGATAGATCTTTTGGATTCCAACTACATATGTAGGACCCATTTTGTAGATCAGTCAATATACCGTGTGGAAGACGTATCTTTTGGATTCCAACCACATATGTAGTTAGTCAATATACTGTGTGGAAGACAGATCTTTTGGATTCCAACCACATATGTAGGACCCATTTTTCAGGACCTGCAAAGGTCTTTTGGAATTCTGAAGCCATGAATGTGGAAACATCTATAAGGGACAGAAAGGAAAGCCGGGTGCACCTTTCACGGTTGAACCTGACTCAACCTGAAATTTATGCGGGTTTGAATTGAAATTTTATTAGTTGGGTTCAATCTGAGCCTGAATCCGACCCTAATTTGGGTTGAGTTTAGATTGAAGATTTGGGTAATCTGAATTATCTTGAACCTGAAGTTTCTGTATCTAAGTAAATTATTTTAAGTAAAATTATAATATTTAATAGGTATGATAAAATTTGAATTGTACAATTTATATTTATGTAGAATTTTTCACTTCCATAATTTCATATATTTATTCTGTAAATAAAATTATTCCTTATTTTCATATTTTTTATTTTCGTTATGCGGAGAATTTACTATTGAAAAATTTTAATTGTTTAAAATGGTACATTTTTCAAGTCAAATCCAAACTTATCGAGCTCAACCAGAACGTATCCCTACCCGAATCAAACCTAAACACAATCCACACCCGAAAAAAACCCGATAGATGGGGTTTGAATTGAACTTCTCAAACCCAAGAGTCGGGTTGGGTTTAGATTGGATTTCTCCAATCTCATATTGGATTTGAGTTGAACTCTAACCCCGACTGAATCCGTTGGAGTTGTAGTCTTAGGCCCCGTTTGGTTGCGCGTTTGGGTGCGTTTTTACTTTTTAAAAAACTGAAAAGCTAAAATCGTGCAGTCAAACGGGACAGCTTTTTACAAAATCGGAAGCTGGATTCCTTTTAATTTTTTCCTCCAAAATCTGTGTTTTGAAAAGTTCAAAAACAACGCTTCTTGATCAGAATCGATTTTTTGAATTGAAAAACAGTTTTCTTGACCAAACATTAAACTCATTTCAAATATTGATTCATGAATTAAAAAAAAAAAATCTTAAAAAAATTAAAGTCTAAAATCATCTTAAAAAATAGCTTTATTACAAAAATTATTTTTTGAATATGTGTTACTAAACGAATCCTAGATAAATGATGAATGAAGGCGGGGTCTCTCCTTAAATGTTAAATTATTCAACGCAATAAATGTGTGGGACACAGCTGACGTCAGTGTTATAATTAAATTATTCACTTGTCTTTATTATAGAGAAGAAATACACCGAGATTCTTCAAAGTCCATGCAGAAGGGATGGAAAGGAAAGTCATGAATCGAGGGGGTTTGGAGCACCTGTGTAAACACCACAGGGTCACCCCGTGAACACCAATGAGACTGCGACACCTGTCTAGGCACATGCCGCTCACGTGATGACTTATCAAAAACCCAGCCCGTCTCTTCACGCCGTTTCTTCACTGCCGTTTCTTCACGCCAGATCACCACGCCGTGAACACCACGCCGTCTCTTCACGCCATCTCTTCATCACACCGTGAACTGTGTTTTGTTTGATAACATCTCTTCACACAGTAACCTAGATGCAACATCTGATCGCAAAATCGATCTGATCGCAAAATCGTCGCTCCCGCAGCCTCTCCTGAAGCCCGTCACCGGCAGATTTTGAGTGACCAGAATAGACTTGGGTATTTGCTTCTCAGTTTCAAACTTCCTCCTCCAAATGATCTACATTATTACATAATAGATTTGTGGTTCTTAAAATTTTATGTTTAGGTTTTTATATATTTTGATTTCATTTTTTATCCATGCTTGCTTGGCTTTTTTTTATTATTATTATTACAGATTTGTTTTTTTTATTTATCCTAAATGTTTTATTTTTTTAAGAAATTTCTTTTTATTTTATAATGCATCAGTTAAGAGTTTGCTTGGCTAGCTTTTATTGCTTGTAAGGTTTTCTATAATGTTTGATTATAAGGATTTTTTTATATTTTGATTTTAT
Source organism: Acorus gramineus (assembly GCA_030737835.1). Classification (NCBI taxonomy): domain Eukaryota; kingdom Viridiplantae; phylum Streptophyta; class Magnoliopsida; order Acorales; family Acoraceae; genus Acorus; species Acorus gramineus. Next base: position 19,113,256 of record CM060854.1, on the reverse strand, counting down.
TTTTTATCCATGCCTGTTTTTTTTTTTTTTAACAGATTGGGTCTTAGCTGAATATTTTATTAACATGGAAGGAGACAATGAGTTTGTTGAAGAATGTAGTTATAATTGTATGCCTGAAGTTGGTATGGCATTCGATTTTGAAGATAGTGCCTATCAATTCTACAACACATATGCAAGATCAGTTGGATTTAGCATTCAAAGAAGTGATGCACATAAGTCCAATGGCATACTACGTAAGCGAAAATTCTGTTGTTCTAAAGAAGGGTTCAAAGGGGTTGATAAACGAAAAGCTTTGCAGCCACAGCCCGAGACAAGAACAGGATGTGAGGCACATATGGTTATCATTTATCAATCTTCTGGTTCGTATCTTGTCAGTAAATTTGAAGAAAACCACAATCATGATCTTGTTCCAACCCCCTTGCGCCATAATTTGAGGTCACATAGAAAAATTGGAAAAGCTCAAGCTGCTCAGGTTGATATCATAGATGGTTCGGGATTAGCACCGAAGACAGTTATAGATTTGATGAGTGGACAAGTTGGAGGTAGAAGGAATCTTGGCTTTGTTTTAAATGATGTGAAATCTTACCTTTGCACCAAAAGAGAAACAAGAATGGAGAATGGAATTGCGGGTGCTCTTATTCAGTATTTTAAGAATAAGCAAAAGCAAAATCCTTCTTTCTTTCACTCAATGCAACTTGATACCGATGAACAAATAACCAATGTGTTTTGGGCCGATGCTAGGTCTATTGTCGATTATGCACATTATGGAGATGTTGTTTGCTTTGATACAACCTATCGTACAAATAATCATGGAAGACCATTTGCACCATTCGTTGGGGTTAATAATCATAGGCAAACAATTATTTTTGGTGGTGCATTACTTTATGATGAGACGGCTGACTCATTTATTTGGTTGTTTGAAACTTTTCTTGAAGCAATGTCTGGAAGACGTCCGAAGACTATTCTAACAGATCAGTCAGCGGCGATGGCCAAAGCTATTTCAATTGTTCTACCAGATACTCGTCATCGGCTCTGTGTTTGGCACTTGACTCAAAATGCAACAAAACATCTTGGACATCTTTATGCTACTGAAGGTTAGAAATGACTTCTATGCTTGTATTTATGGGTATGAGACGGAGGATGAGTTCTTAGATGCTTGGAAAGTGATGCTTGAAAAATACAATCTTGAAGGTAATAAATGGCTACAACAAACTTTTGCTGAAAAGGAGAAATGGGCTCTAGTGTATGGGAGGGATACATTCTGTGCAGACATGAAGAGTACACAACGTAGTGAAAGTTTGAATGCTCTTCTGAGACGCTATTTGAACTCAAAGCACGATCCATTGCGTTTCTTTCAGCATTTTGATAGGGTTATGGATGACCGACGTGAAAGTGAATTGAATGCTGATTTCAAGATGATGGATACGATCCCCGTAATTCCATTTCATGCTCCGATGGTGTCATGTGTCGCATCAGTTTACACGCCAGAGATCCTTGAGTTGTTTCAAGCAGAGTATGGAAAATCTCTTAGTTGTTCTATCTACATTCATGGGGAGGTGGGACATATGATACAGTACAAAGTTCACAGATATCGTGGTAGTGAAAGGACCATTTTTTATAATTCCTCTACTGATATGGTCACTTGTAGCTGTAAAAAATTTGAATTTATGGGTATCCAATGTTGTCATGTTTTAAAAGTGCTTGACCACAGAAACATCAAGGAGCTTCCACAACTATATATCTTGAAGAGGTGGACCAGAGATGCAAAATCTGGCGTTGTGCTTGATTCATGTTCTTCTTCAGTACAGGTTGATCCTATATCTGAATTGGGAAGACGTTTCCAAGAATTAAGTCATGGTCTCATTCAAGTGGCATCAAAGGCATTCAACAAATCTTGTAAAACGCCGCACAAATGAGATGATGAGGGAGGTTGAGGAAGACTTGAGAAAATCTTCTACAACATTTGAAGATGATAACGTGCAAGATGATGAGGGAGAGGATCCTAGTAACAACGAGGTCGCCAAAGGCTTTAAAAGAAGAGGAAAGAAGACTGTGGGAGGGAAACCCCAAAAAAGATGGATCGGCGGGATGGAAAGGAGATCACGAGGTCAAAGCTCCCAAACTCAACATGAACCCCATATTGCGAGCCACAGTGTTCCATTATTTCAGCCAATGGTTGGGAACTATGATAATAGTGAAGGAATGCATTCAATGACTCAATTGCTTCAGGTATATTTCATATATTTTACTTTTAAAAATATTTATTAAATGGCGCATTAATATATGAATTTGTATCACAGGCACAAGAATCTCTTTTTTATCCTACTCAAATGAGTCAATCTTCTCAAAATTTATCTGAAGAATGGAGGAGGAATACAGATTACTGAGCAGGTCACAGTTCTATGCTTATAATGAATAATGTTTTGGTTTTTTGGGTTTTATTTAATTTGGGTGTCTTTGTTATGCTTGTACTGAGGAACATGTCTTAAGAACTATTTTGGATGTCTTTGTTATGCTTGTACCGAGGAACATGTCTTAAGAACTATTTTGGATGTCTTTGTTATGTTTTCTAAATGGGTAACATCTTTAGTGCCTTCCATATATCCATGATTCCATCTTAAGAACTATTAATAGTGTTGTGTCTGATAGTGATTTTGTTGGAGGCAGTTCCATGTCAATCTCCTTCTTACATCACTGTGTAAATAATTTGGAAGTCATGTGGTTACATGCTTGGACGTTATAGGGGATTTTTTGTATATGGAGCTTTCAGTTATCCCTTAATTGTATTTAAATAAATTCTTTGAGGTTTTATTCCTTAACTGATATTTATATTGAAATATTAGATTCAATGCTAATAGTGGTTGGCTTTTTTGTATAATTTTCTGTTGGTTTATAGATTGTCAAGTGACAAGTGGGTTGAATTTTGAACGGGTTCATGATTTGTCTATCTTAATTGATGATGAAGATTACTAAGATTTTAGTAGTGTTCTATTGTTGATAATTTAGAAGTCCTGTGTTTACATGCTTGGACGGATTTTAGTAGTGTTATATTGTTGAATATATGGTAATTCATTTGAAAATAGTCTCACAATGGTAATTTTAAAGTGTTTTGAAAAAGACACAAGGGAGAAAGTGATACACACAGTGGATGGTGGCCTGTGTTGTTTACTAATTAACACACCAGACACAAATAATAAAAAAAAAAGGAAACTTTTTTTTAAAAATAGATTCCTAGAATTGGTGGAAAACAACAAGATACATCTTTCTTCATACAACAACGAATTATCCCTGCAAAGTAATATGCAAAGAAACCGATGATGTGAAAGAAACAAGGAACAACACCCATGTAGTCATTCAATTTCCCTGTGAAGAGATACCTTTTATTTGTTCACATCCTATCTAATTCATCATTCATCATTCAAATTCAAATTGAAAGGAAAAAAAAATGCATAAATATAATCCATCATTCATAAAATTCTTCAAAGAAAGAAATTACATAATCCTTACATACGAAAGAGGATGAGGGAGAGGAGAATTACAATAATAACTAATAAAACCAAAATCCCAAACAGGATCCCAAACATGATCCCCACTGTGATAGGCGGCAGATTCTGTTGGATTGAAGGAGCTACTTCTAAACCTCCAGCCAGCAATGGTTCTTCAACTGCCTCTTTTGTGCCGACCACTCTTTGTGGTGTTGGATTGAATGTTTCTTCAAACTTTTCATTATGATCCCCATAATTAATTGGATACATCCATTCAAAATAATTGCAATTTCTAGCATTGCATGAGTAGTATAGTTTTCCAGGGTTTTTATCTGATTCAGATACTTTAACTACTGCTCTATTTTTACAGTTTATACAAACTTTGTTTTTGAATAATAGTTGACTAACATTGTTCCTCGAAGAATAACTCGATGAAGCCATGTGTGACATGTTGCTACAAAAGAACAGGCATATCAACCAATGCTTGAATTCATTATAAACATTTTGATAATATTTAAAAATATTATGCCACAAATTCAAATTGGTACACAACTAGTACAAGATATTAAAACACACACAAGATACTGAACATAAAACTGCCTTCAATACAAGTCAGATGTGTAGAAGTTCTCTATATACCTATATTCTTGCTATCATGTCAGTTACACTATCATGAATTACACAACAATCAAAGAAAACAAGTAGTCCACTGCAAGTAGTCCTCATATTAGAATCAGGGTCTTTATAATTAGGCCGCTAATTTTATGTAAACCTCTTTTGTTCTCTATTCAAGGTAGCTTCTTCAAAGGTGGGGGATAAAGTTTAAACAGGATGCAAGGTTGACATAACCATGAAATAGACAGCCTGCTCATTCATGCATTCAAACAATTCATTTACCAACACCTCATTCTGGACAATAGCATTTCAGTCACATACATAGCTTCTTCATACATATATAAAATAGAAAAAGTCATTGACATAACCATGAAATAGACAGCCTTAACACTCCCACGAAATCACATATTATTCAAATGTAGGAAGTCATCAAAATTTACAACCAAGTCTATTTCAACTATATTTTTCAAATGCATCAGACAGGGGAGGGGGACGAACCTCTGAGTTGGTGAAGGGGTCAAACAGGGGATCGGCAGGTGTTGGCGGAGGGGGTCGTGAAGAGTTCCGATAGTGGATCGTCAGGCGTCGGTGAATGGTTCGGACGGGGGATCGTCAGGCGTCGGTGAACAGTTCGAACAGAGGATCGTTAGGCGTCGGTGGCAGGCATTGTGAAGGCTTCGGACAGGGATTCTCAAGCGTCGGTGGTGCCGGTCAGCGGTGCCGGTCAGCGGTGCCGGACGGTCGTGGCAGAAGAGGGTGGCTAGGGTTTCAAAGAGGAAAGAATGGTGGCTAGGGTTTCATTCCATTCAAAACTAAGTGAGGAGAGAGAAGATGGAGGGTATTCATACCCTCCATCATTTAATCCCAACCGTCCATATTAAATCGGACGGTGGGAACGCCAAAAAAAAAAACTAAAAAAACTTAAAATTCAGACCGTTTGATGAAGTCGACTTGGACGGTGGTGATCTGGCGTGAAGAAACGGCGTGAAGAGATGGGCTGGGTTTTTGATAAGTCATCATGTGAGCGACATGTGCCTGGACAAGTGTCGCAGTCTCATTGGTGTTCACAGGGTGACCCTGTGGTGTTTACACAGGTGTTCTAAACCCGAATCGAGGTGGGGTCTCTTCTGTGTTTGGATAGAATTCAAACTCTTATTAGTTATTATTTTTATTTAGTTATTATTCTATATTTGTTAAAAATTTATTTGATAAAAAAAAGAGTTTATTATAAAATTTGTTATGATTGTTAAAGTAGCTTATAAATATATATTAAAAGTCTCATTGTAAGTTAAAACTTGTTTGGATAAAAGTTTTTAATATATTTTTCCTCTTCTATCAAGAGACATAGGGTCTCATAAGTGGTATCAGAGCGAAGGCTGAGCAGAGCCAAGAGCTAGGGACGTGCTGAGAGCTGCCGTCACTGCTGCCATCAAGTGCAGCCACCACCGCCACGAGGAGCCACCAGCGCGAGCCACCGCCGAGCGTAATCATGGTCGCTGCCATCAAGAGCTAAGGGCTGATAAGAGCCAACAGGGAGCCTCCGCCGAGCACCATCACCGAGCGCCGTTGCCGTCGAGAGCCATCACAGTCGAGTGCCACCGTTGCCGCTGCAAGTCAGTGAACCGCATAATAGAAAAGTTACTGCTGAGCTTCCGCCGCCGCTGCCGTCGCGATGAGTCGCCGAAGTTGAAGAGTGAGCGTCGAAGAGCCGAATCGCTGATCGCAGCAAGTCCGAAGAGCCGCTGCCGCAAGCGTCCTCCATTGAAGGTGAAGCATTGTTTGTTGAAATTGCTCTTCAGAGAGTTAAGAAAAACAAAGAGAGGCATTTGGTCCAATCAGGTCCAAGCAGTGCATTAAAAAAAAAAAAAAAAAAAAGATCTACTTGGTTCTACTTGATCTATCACGTTGAAGTTGGCGAGACGATCAAACTGCTATGATTTCGGATCTTGGGATACAATCAATCAAAGGAAATAAACAAACAAATCGAAGCAAAGACACAAAAAATTTACGTGGTTCAGCAAATCTTGTCTACGTCCACGGAGCACACCAGATATCAATCCACTATCAATGAGAAATTTTTACAATGGTTACATTGAAGATAAAAACACTAGAGCCTAATGAAAAATATGAGATGCTCTTTTATACTGACATCTCATTAAGAGCAAAAAAGTCAATACACGAAAGACATGAAAGACAAACTCGACCCCCGCCCGATCCTGCGTAGCGCCAACAATCCTCTACACACATCATCAGGCTCCACAATATATAACAATCTCCCACTTGAAGACTAAACTAAGAGTAAATAACTTCTATCAAATAATTGATCTATAATCTGGTGTGTTCATCCCTGTCCTCAAGCTAGAAGACCAACTGAAGCTGCACACAGCTCCAGTTTCTTTGTAATCATTGTCTTAGTCAACATGTCAGCTGCATTCTTGCTTCCCTGGATCTTCTCAAGCAATAGAATCCCATCATCCAAAAGCGTCCTAATGAAATGATAACGAAGTCCTATGTGCTTAATCCTCGAATGAAATGCTGAATTTTTCGTCAAGTGTATAGTGCTCTGACTATCACTGTGCAAAACATTCTTCGTCTGCCTGAATCCCAACCCTGTCAACAAGCCCTATAACCATATCATCTCTTTACTAGCCTCTGTCACAACTATATACTCTGCCTCTTTAGTGGATAAAGCAACAATCTTCTCTATTTGTGAAATCCAACTAATAGCAGTAGTACATACTATAAAGACATAGCCAGTAGTGCTTCTCTTCTGATCAACCTCGCCAGCAAAGTCTGCATCTACAAAACCCTGTAGCCTCAACTTGCCCCTGCTGAAATATAAGCATCTGTCAGTCGTATCTCGCAAGTATCTAAGTATCCACTTTACTGCTTTCCAGTGTTGTTTGCCTAGATCTGACATGAATCTGCTCACAGCTCCCACTGCAAATGCTATATCTGGTCTCGTGCTAACCATTGCATGCATCAAACTTCCAATCGCTGAGACATATGGAACATTCGCCATGAAGTTTCTCTCCTCCTCCGTCTTGGGACTTTGATCTTTGGACAATTTGAAATGACTAGCCAATGGTGTGCTAAATGCCTTAGCATCAGACATGCTAAATCTCTGCAAAACACGATCAATGTATTCAGCCTGAGGCAACTGCAAGGTACCTCTCTACTTGTCCCTCGTAATCCTCATCCCAATGATCTTATTTGTTGGACCCAGATCTTTCATATCAAACTCAGTTGATAATTGCTTCTTCAAGTTCTTAATTCATTCATATCTGAACTAGCCACTAACATGTCATCAACATAAAGTAGCAAAATAATATAACTGAAATCAAACCTCTTGAAGTATCAGCAATGATCAGCGTTGCACTTCTGGTAGCCAGTTCTCTGCATGAAGCTATCGAATTTCTTGTACCACTATCTTGGAGCCTGTTTTAAGCCACACAAGCTCCTCTTCAACTTGCACACGAGTTTCTCCTTGCCCTTCACTATGAAACCCTCTGGTTTCATAGTTTTGACATCTCCTCCTTTAAGTCACTATACAAAAAAGCAGTTTTGACATCTAACTGCTCAAGATGCAGACCCTCGGATGCAACAATGCTCAAAACTGACCGAATGGTAGTCAGTTTCATAACTGGTGAGAAAGTGTTGGTGTAGTCAATCCCCTCTTTCTGCTGAAAGCCTTTGACCACCAATCTCGCCTTGTATCTCTTGGAGTCATCCTGCTCCTTTTTGACTCGATACACCCATTTGTTGTGAAGAGCCTTCTTTTCCATGGCTAACTCAGCTAGCTCCTATGTCTCATTAGATATGAGTGACTTCATCTTATCTTCCATAGCAAACTCCCACTTGCTAGCATCCTCTCCTTGACATGCCTAAAAATAGCATTCAGGTTCACCTGCATCAGTCAATAATAAATAATTCATATACCTCTGTTTGGAACATGTGGACGGGTGGATCTTCTGAGTAGAGGAGGCTGAGGAGCTGGGGCTTGTGGTATATCAACCTACTATTGATTACTCTGTGGTGTAGTTTTCTCTCTGTGAAATCTATCAATTATTTGTTGTGACACTCTAACTACTGCAGCGTTGTCAGGCTCAAAATAAACAAGATCAATATTCTTTGAATCATTAGACCGTGTTGCATTTCTGTCCTTGTACATCAGCTTTTCATTGATATGACATCTCTACTTCTTATAACCTTTTTCATTTGGTCATCCCATAAACGATAACCAAAATCATCACCACAATATCCAATAAAAGTGCATTTTAGTGATTTAGAGTCAAGGTTACTCCTAGCATTATCACTAATGTGTACATATGAAACACAACCGAAAACTTTCAAATGAGAAAGGTTTACCTCTTTGCCACTCCATACCTTCTTTGGTATCTTGTGGTTCAAAGATACTGATGGTCCTCGGTTGATCAAGTAAGATGCTGTGTTGACTGCTTCTGCCCAGAACTGCTTTGGTAGACCTGACTGTATACGCATGCTTCTGGCTCTCTTAGTCAATGTTCGATTCATCCATTTTGCTATCTCATTTTGTTGTGGAGTCCCTTGCACAGTTCTCTCTAATCTGATTCCACTATCATAATAAAACTTCTTGAAATTGGTGTTTTCATACTCACCACCATTGTCGAACCTCAGCCTCTTAATTCTCAAGCCTGTTTCATTTTTCGCCATTGCCTTCCACTTCTTGAACACTTCAAAGACCTCTGATTTCTGTCTCAAGAAGTAAACCCATACCTTCCTAGAATGGTCATCAATGAAAGTCACAAAATATGACTTTTCGCTAATGGATAAGACCGCAACTGGTCCACAAACATCTGTGTGTATCAACTCAAGCTTATTCTGCTTCAGAGTTCTGCCACACGTCTTGAAACTGATCATCGTTTGCTTTCCAAAGATACAACTCTCACACAAGTCGATATCAACTTGCTGCAATCCTGACAATCTCCCCATCGAGTGCATGACTTTAAGTCCCTGATGCCATATATTAGGATCATCCTTGCTTTTAACAACTGCAATAGAACCACAAGCATCAGTTGTCATATAAAGAGTACCAATCATTTTACCTTGTTCAACGATCAATGAGCCTCTCAAAGCCTTCCATCTGTCACTGCTGAAGGTTATCATATAGCCTTCCTTTGCTAGCTGCCCAACTGAAATCAGGTTCTTTCTTAGGTCAAGGTGTGCCTGACATCATTCAATTCTCATACAGAGCCATTCAGCTTGATCTGCACTTTACCCTTATCGACCACATCGCATGGTTCATCATCACCAAGGTACACCTTCCCAAAGATGCCTAGGACATAATTTCTGAGAAGATCTTTGTTTGAGGTCGTGTGAAACGATGCACTAGAATCCATCACCCAAAAATCAGACTTATTCTCCACGGAACAAATCAATGCATCATCTGATTCTTCTAAAAGTACATTGGATTCATTCTTGTTATGTGTTTCTTTCTTCTCTGACCTGCACTAATTTCTGTAATGTCCAGTTTTACCACAATTCCAACACTCAAAAATTTTCTTCACATTTTGATTTTGATTATTGTTGAAATTTCTAGAGTTTCTCGATTTGGATCTGTCGTTCCTCGATTTTGATCTGCCACACCCATTACCCTTGTTTGAACTTCTGCCTCTGCCATCAACATTCAACGCTGATCCAGAAGTAAAACCACCATCTGCTTGTCGCCTGATCTCCTCTATCATAATCAGATTCACCACATCATCGAACTTTAATTTTTTCTTTCCTGTAGAGGAACTAATCGCGGTAACAGTGTTGTTCCAGCTCTCAGATAACTGTCCGAGGATCAATAAAGCACGGATCTCATCATCAAAAACGAGATCGATAGAATTTAATTGATCCGTAACTTCATTAAATTCGTTGAGATAATCCTTGAAATTGCAATCTTTGGTCATCTTCATATTAAATAACTTCTTAATGAGACATACCTTATTTACCGCAGAAGGTTGTTCATACATCTTGGACAGTTTGGCCATAAGAGCAGTCGTGGATGTCTCTTTCTTGACATTGAAGGCTATATGCCTCGACAGCGTCTTCCTGACTGCCCCGAGAGCCTTCCGATCTAACAGATCCCATGCCGCTTTTTCCATCTCTTCTGTTTCTCTTTCAACGGTTGATAGAGATCTTTCTCGTACAGATGATCCTCCACCTGCATCTTCCAATAGTCAAAGTTTGTGCCATCAAATTTCTCGATTTTGGATAAATCCTTATCTGAATCCATTGCCCCCACTCAAATAGACACCTCCTGTGTCCTAGATCTTTAGATCACGCGAATAGGCGCCTCCGATGCCCTAGATCTACAGATCTCGTGAATAGGCACCTCCTGTGTCCTAGATCTACAGATCCCGTCAATAGGCACCTCCTGTGTCCTAGATCTACAGATCTCACGAAAAAGACACTTTCTGTGCCCTATATTCGTAAAACCGAGGCTCTAATACCAATTGTTACGATTTTGGATCTTAGGATGCAATCAATCAAAGGAAATAAACAAATAAATCGAAGCAAAGACACAAAAAATTTATGTGGTTCGACAAATCTTACCTACGTCCACGGAGCACACTAGAGATTAATCAACTATTAATGAGAAAATTTTACAATGGTCACACCGAAGATAAAAATCCTAGAGCCTAATAAAAAATATGAGATGCCCTTTTATACTGACATCTCATTAAGGGCAAAAAAGTCAACACATGAAAGACAAGCTCGACCCCCGTCCGACCCTGCGTAGAGCCAACAATCCTCTACGCACATCATCAGGCTCCACAATGTATAACACAAACGTGAGTCATGTTGATAAACGGTATGGTTCAACCATAACTTTCTAGGCTCAACGTGAAGAAATTCAATAATTGGAGGATCCAAATAAAGGTACTCTTTGAACCTCAAGAGCTATGGGATATCGTTGAAAGCGGTTACAAGGAGGAAACTGAAGAAGAGTACAAAAAAACTCTCACAAAAAAAGGACACGCTCTGCGAGAACCGGAAGATCAGGACAAGCGAACCTTATTTTTCATCTATCAAGCTGTGGATGAAGATGTTTTTGACAGAATCTCAAAAGCCAAGACATCGAAGGAAGCATTGACATTGCTTGAAAAAAGCTACAGAGCAGCGAAAAAGGTGAAGAAGGTACATCTACAAACCCTACGAGGTGAATTTGAGGGTTTAAAGATGAACGAAAGAGACTTGATCACAGATTACTTCAGTAAAGTGGTCGCGATTTCAAATCAACTCCATACGAACGGAGAAGATGTCGATGATGTGAAGATCATGGAGAAGATCCTACAGACACTTCCACGTGGTGTGTGCTATTAAGGAGTCCAAAAACACAACCACTATGTCCGTGGAAGAGTTTATGGGTTCCCTACAAGCCCATGAGCATCGAATAAAGCAGACAGCAACATCGACTCCATCAACTGAGCATGCACTGAAAACCCAACTTGACACATTAAGTAGGGGTAGAGGAAGAATGCAAAGAGGAGGACGATCAGGTCGTGGTCAACGCCGTGCCCGAGGTCATGGTGGAACATCACATCATGAAAGAGATGATTAAAACTACTCTTCAAGAGGTCGGGGTAGAGGAAGAGGTAGCAATTACAACTCCTCAAGGTATGATAAATCTCAGATCCATTGTCATTATTGCCATAAATATGGTCATTTTCAATATGAATGTAATAAAAAGTTGGCCTATGAAGAAGATGAAAATGTCAATTACGTGGAGAAGATCAAGGAGTCAGAGTTAAATTCTCCATTGTTTCTCTTATGCAATATCATTGAGACTAGTAAAAGTACCACATGGTACTTAGATACAGGATGCAACAATCACATGTGTGGCAAGAAGGAGATGTTTGTAGATCTGGATGAAACAATCTCATATATGGCAAAGTTTGGAGATAACCGGAAGATTTTGGTCAAAGGAAAAGGGAACATTCTAATCAAGGCACGTAATGGTTATCATACATTTATTTTTGATGTCTTCTATGTTCCAGATTTGGAGTGCAACCTGCTTAGTATTAACCAATTCCAAGAGAAAGGCTACGTTATACACATCGAGAATAGTATTTGTGACATCAACGATGGTCAAGGACATCTGATTGCTAGAGTTCCCATTACTAGCAACCGTATGTTTCCGTTGCAAATTTATAATGATGCATTGCCATGTTTTAGTACTATTGTGCATGATGAATCTTGGTTATGGCATCTTCGGCTTGGACATCTTAACTTTGGTGCACTGAGAAAGCTCTACAGTCACAACATGGTCAGAGGCTAGGACTCCCCTGCATAGATCACCCAAATTAGATTTGTGAAGGATGTATATTTGGGAAGCAACATAGAGATCCATTTCCACCAAAAAATTTGGTAAGAGCTAAAAAGCCTCTTCATTTGATTCACACCGATTCATGTGATATGGGTTCTATATCTATTGGTGGCAGTAGATACTTTATGACTTTCATTGATGACTCTAGCATAATATTATGGGTCTATTACTTAAAAGAAAAATCTGAGGCTCTCTCTATGTTTTGCCGATTTAAGTCTTTTGTGGAAAAACAAAGTGGCTATGCGAAAATTCTCCGATCTGATGGTGGAGGAGAATATATATTTCTCTAGAGAATTTAATGAGTTTTGCAAGGAAAATGATATTCATCACCAAAGTACAGTTGCATATTCACAACAACAAAATGGGGTGGTAGAAAAGAAGGACAAAACTATTGTTGAGATGGTGAGAAGCATGTTGAAAGAGAAGAACTTGCCAGAGAAATTTTGGGCAAAAGCAATAGCTACAGCAACTTATGTTCTAAATAGATGTCCTACATGAAGCCTTGCTCAAAAGATGCCAGAACATATGTGGAGTAGAAGGAAGCCGTCAATTCGACATATACGAATATTTGGATCTATTGCCTATGCACATGTTCCCAAACAGGTGAGGAAGAAGCTAGATGATAAAGGCGTCAAGGGCATCTTTGTTGGCTATTGTGAGAACACGAAGGCCTACAAACTCTATGATCCAGTTACAAACAAAGTGATCATTAGTAGAGATGTGATTTTTTATGAGACAAAGGCGTGGGATTGGAAGAAAAATGAGTCTAAAACTAATGGCACAGATATTGTATTTGGAGAAGATCCACCAATCAAGGAGAGCAACTTCCTACTTCTCCTAGGACTCCAGTTTCTTCTTCTCAAACCCCTAGTGCATCTACCACTTTTGTGCAACAAGTTCGAAGGAATCCACCTCAAAAAATCACACTACCTCCGAAGTTTAAATGTTATATTACTAACGATGATACTAATGATGATGATAGAGATTTAGTTCACTACATCATGTTTTCTTATTGTGATCCTATTAGGTATGAAGAAGCTGTCAAAGAAGAAAAATGGAGAAAAGCCATGGATGTGGAGATAGAAGCAATTGAGAAGAACAACACTTGGGAGTTGACCAAACTTCCAAAAGGACACATGGCAATTGGTGTTAAATGGGTGTACAAGACCAAGTACAAGCAAAATGATTCGATTGATAAATACAAGGCAAGACTTGTTGTGAAATGATACAAGCAAAAGGCTAGCATTGACTATCGCGAGGTGTTTGCTCCAGTTGCTAGATTGGAGTCTGTGAGGCTTTTGATTGCATTGGCATCCCAGTTCAAGTGGAAGATTCATCAAATGGACGTGAAATCCGCTTTTTTTAATGAATTCCTTGAAGAAGAAGTGTAGTGCAACAACCATCAGGTTATGTACGAAGGAATTACGAAGATGAAGTATACAAGTTGAAGAAAGCATTGTACGGGTTGAAGCAAGCTCCCCGAGCAGCGTACTTCCAAAAGAATGGCTTTCGTAAGTACTTTTGCGAACATGCTCTTTACTTCAAGCATAATGATCATGGTGATGCATTATTTATATCCTTATATGTTGATGATTTGATTTTTACGGGGAATAATCACACCATGATTGATGAATTCCGATATTCTATGATTCATGAGTTGGAGATGACAGATTTAAGCCTTATGTCTTACTATCTTGGAATTGAAGTAACTCCAAGATATATAAAGAAGAAGACTTAATATGAAATAACATATGAGTTCAACATTTTAAGATAATAATTATGCTATTTGTTTTAAAGATAAAGAAGAATTAATATGAAATAAGAATCACACAAAAAAAAAAGATAACCAGGAGCAGATCTTTATTTTTAATATAGGGGATTCCTATGCGATCTAATAAACATAAGCCACATCAGTGACAAAAAAAAATTCCAACTCCATTACTGTAGAAATTGTTTTTGTGTATATATACTTAAGGAAAAATCATTGTAACTCTTAACACAAAGGATTTTATCACAAGTTAATCAAACTGGATAAAAACGGCACGCATGATTCCTAATTATAATTTCTGGGGACGCAGAATGGAATTTCTTTTCTACTATATACTAATTTTCATTCAAATCTATAACTAGAGCAGCAAAGATAATTAAATTAATAACATAATTAAGAATAATTAAGAGTAAAAAAATCATGCCTATAGCGCAATTTGTTTACCTTGTGATTATCAGTCCTCAATAACTATATATTTACAAAAAATAAACTGTGGGGCAATGTTTATTATTTATGAATAAACATCTATACATATATATTTTTATTTTCACAAGCCCTTATTATTACCCAAAAAAAAAAAGTACACAATATTTCCATAAGGTTAGGTAAGCCAAACAAAATTAAATAAATAAATCATTGTGTAAATTGAAATGTCACATGGTTGGTTATGAGTAGTAACATCCGCATTGCATGAGTTCCCTCCACAATAAAAAAAAAATCAAGATTAGGACACTGCATATCATTTCATAAAAAAGATTGGGGGCGCGGCATCGCGGGGGCTAGGGGCGTGTTGATCCGGAGGGTCAAACATCTATATTTTGATTAGGGAGGGGTGGAAAGGGGGTTTGTGGCGTCGGTAGAATTCCCATCTACAGACGACCCACGCCCCTTCAAATCACTTTCTTTTGCTCGTTCTTTCTCTATTCCTCTCACCTCTAATTCAGACTTGTACTTCAGCTTTTCTTAATAGAAGTGTTGGTAGCAAATTCTACCATGTTTAAAAAAAAAAAAATCAAGAGCACGCAAAGAAAATAACTGACATTATCCTATGTAAAAATTTACACGCATGAATGAGACAAATTATCCAAACTTGTCTGGAGTTGTGAGTACAAATTTCAGTCAGGGCAGGGCATCACCACAGGCTTTGAACACTGTGGGTGTGGTTGATCAGTTTCACAATACTTGCATGCATGAAAATGGATACTTTGGTTGATATTCCATTCTTGAAGGGACATATATTCTTACATACAATACGCATTCACAAAGCTTATACCTTATACTCCAAGCTTTCATCAAGTGACATGTGATCCATCCTCTTATACGCAACAGGAATAAATCATCCCCTTTGGAAGAACAGATTTCCCAAATCTTCATGGAAACTTTTGTATTTGATTGAAAATCAAATCTAGTGAGATTATAGTATTTTGATGACCAACAACGTTTATTTACATTAAGTTTGTCAATCATCGATCTGAAAATTAAAATACATGTATATACTCTTTAAAAAATTTCAAATTTAAAAATAGTACGAATACAAATATCAATATACTACTCTCAAAATATTTGAATATGGCATGTATTATAAAATTATATATGTAATTCAATTATTGCTCGCATGATTAATATAATCTTGAAATTTTAAATTATTATTTTAATTTTCTTTGTATGATCTCTAAATGAGAGGATAAACTCTGAAATCACTAATTTAGTTTCCTCGTCTCTCTAACATGTCAGGTATCTAAAAATATATATATATCTGCTCTAAATTTTAAAAAAAAATTATTCAAATTAATTAATCGAGCATTAATATATGCTATGAATTATTTAATATATATATATATGTAAGATACAAAATTTTATGGTATTCGATCCATGCAAATCCGTTGACAAACATGCATCACGTTGGGAAAACTTTTTTTTAGCACATATACAAATATAAAACATTGCATATAATTTTTTTTTTTTTTAAAAAAAGACCTTTCTATCTACACTATATTACATTACATACAATATTTTTTATAATCGTCGTTTTTTAAAGGTATTCATGTACTTTTATATATAAAAAAGCTCATATACTTATAAATTATATATATATAGTCTTATAAAATAGTATAATTTTCATGTGAAATTAAGAATATAAATCATTATAATAATATTGCACGTGAAGTTGTAAGAACGTACATTATATAGTATGGCGTCCGGGGACATAGTAAGACTATTTTGTATAAACACCAAAACATATATAAACACCACACGACTATCTGTGACAGGACTTTTAAGTTGTATTTATATTATTCTTAAAATAAGTAAAATTTTAATTATATTAACAAACAAAACAAAAAAGTTAAACCCATCTCAGACTCTCAGGTTCTATGTTTTGATTAAAGAAAAAAAGAAAAAAGCCAACTGAGTGGTTCGGATGGGCCCAATTCAATTGGACGGTCGGGATGGGAAAAAACCGGCATCCAAAACAAAACCACCCGTACTGTTCAAGAAAACCACAGAAATACCACTATGTTTCCCGAGGCACGTAAAGCCTGTGCCCTCTGTTGCAAAGCCTGGAGCAACTGGAAGGGTATTTTCGTCAATAAAAAATCCTCCACACAAATATCGACCGTCCGTACATAGTACCGCCGCCAGTCCCAATCATCATCATCATCAGCTCCTATTTTGTTCCCTCTTTTCAGAGATTCTCGTTAATTCACGTGATAATAACTTTGTTCCGCCATAGCAAAATACGTAAACTAAACCATCACTGAATCTCAGCCGTCCAAATAAGGATGAATTAAGCCTGTTTGATTCACACCTGAGATTGAAATTATGTGAATCTCAGGATTCTAAATCCAGTTGATTGGGATTGTGAATCATCTCAACCTGTTTAATAATGAACATGATTTAGAAAACAAGATTGAGATTAAGAATCCCAATGCATGAATTACAATATAAAAAATATATATTTTCAAAAATACCCAATATATATATATATACGGTAAGGGAGATGAATAGCCTAAGTAAAAATATATATATTTTTTCAATCCACCCAGGGTCTGTTGGGTTGACAAGTGGGATTGGGATTCTAAATCCAGGTGGATTGGGATTGTGAATCATGTCAACCTGTCTGGTAAAGAACATGATTTAGAAAACAATATTGAATTTCTCAATCTCAATCATGTGTTTGGTAATGCATGGATTACAATATAAAAAATATACATTTCTAAAAATACTATATATATATATATATATATATATATATAGGGGCGCGATGGGGTGCGGTCATGTGACCGTGCACCCCATCGTGCGCCCAGATCATGGACCGTCCGATCGCTGCTCTCGCGATCGGACGGTCCACGTTTTAAAAAAAAAAAAAAACAAAAAACGAAAACGAAGGGGGTCGGCGTCGTCGGCAGGGGGTCGAGGGGGTCGGAAGGGCGTCGTCGGCAGGGGGTCGAGGGGGTCGGAAGGGCGTCGTCGGCAGGGGGTCACGGTCGTCGTCGACGGGGGTCGACGAGAGAGAGAGAGTGGTTTCGAGAGAGAGAGAGAGAGAGAGAGAGAGAGAGAGAGAGCGAGAGAGTTCGAGAGACAGCGAGAGAGAGAGAGACGGGGGTTGATTTCGAGGTGGTTTTGATTTTTTTTTTTTTAATTGACCGTCCGATCGAGGTCCATCGATCGGACGGTCTTTAAACGGGGCGCACGATGGGGTGCACCGTGCGCACTGTCGCACCCCATCAGCCCCCTCTATATATATATATATATATATATATATATATATATATATAAACGTTCTCGCGATCGCACGGTCGACGTTTTTTTTAAAAAAAAAAAAAAAAAAACAAAAAAAAAAAACGTCGTCGACGGGGGTCGTGGTCGTCGTCGATGGGGGTCGGTCCACGCAGTCGGTCATGGTCGTCGTCGATGGGGGCGACGGGGGTCGGTCCGTGCAGTCGGTCGCGGTCGTCGTCGACGGGGGCGACGGGGGTCGGTCCGTTGCAGTCGTAGACGGGGGTCGGTCCGTGCGGTCGTCGGGGGTCGCAGTCGGTCGCTTTTTTTTCGATTTCGATTTGAGAGACATCGAGAGAGAGAGAGAGAGAGAGAGAGAGAGAGCGTCGACGACCGTGCGATCGTTTTTTTTTTGTTTTTTGTTTTTTTTTTTAAAAAGCGTCGACCGTGCGATCGTGAGAACATCGATCGCGAGATCGACGTTATGGGCGCACGAGGGGTGCACCGTGCGCATGGTCGCACCCCATCGTCGCCCTATAATATATATATATATATATGTTAAAATATATATTTTATAACTAATTTGCTATGATATATATATATATCATAGTAAAATAGTTATGATAGTAATATAATATATATATTTTTAATATATATCATAGTAAATTAGTTAATATATATATATATCATAGTAAATTAGTTCGGTTATAAACAAGCCAAGGGGAGCTGAGCCCGAGTCAAGACACGAGTCTATACAATTCGTTTACTTGAAAGTATGGAATGTTGTCTATTTTTTTAATATGATTGTTCAATGATGATTTTCCAGTATGATTGTCTATTTTTAGCATGCTATCTGTTTTTTACATGTTTTAATTGCTAAACGAGCCTAAGCTCGAGTCTTGGTTTGGGCTTGCACTCGACATTTGAGCTCATTTTAGAAACGAGCCGAGCTGAACTTCAATTGAGCTCTTCACGAGTCAAATGAGGAGATCTTGAAAACAAAATTAAGCTCGATCTCAAGCCGAGTCGAGCTTGAACATATCAAAGCTCGGCTCATTTACCACCCCTAGTTCAGGTGCCTTTGGTTTGGTAGGAAGCCAAAAGCTGAAAAAGTGTTTTCAAAGCTCAAAACTTTGAATGATTAATTAAAAAATGTGATTCAATTTTTTAGCTAATGTTTGAAAATAAGTTCATTTTAAAGCACCTCATGAAAATAGCTTAACAGCAAACATATTCTGTTTGATTTCTAAAAGGCTATTTTTTACAACTAAAAGTTATTTTTTCACTTTCTTCAAAAGTTGGATTGTTGGAGGCATTTGGAAGCAAATTTGGATGAAATATAATTCATGGAAAAACATGATCTCCAAAGCTGTCCAAATTTATTTCTAAATGAAGCATTTAATTATAAATGTCACTTTAAATTAGCTTTTCAAATTGCAAAATTAAAATAAAATAAAATTGAGTTTTATGAGAATCAATTGTCAAAAACAATACTAAGACTATCAATTATCTAAAAAATACATGTATGCATTTCAAATCTGTATCCAAAAATTCAGAAATTATCTGAATTCAACTATTGAGAATGTGGACACGAATATATCAGTGCATACGATTTGAAAAATATTTACATCCGACATATATTATAAATTTATATATGTAATTTCTAATGATACAATATCCATATTTATTATCATGCATGATTAATCACAATTATAAAAAATTAAATAACTATATATTGTATCTTTAGATCGAGAAGAGGTTAAATCCTCAAATCTCGATTACTTTTTATTATCATTTCTCTCAAATATATAACATGATCAAATTTATTTATATTTAAACATATAAATTATTCAAAAAATATTTAGCCAAACCTTTAATTGATATTGCATGAAAATATTGCACCCTTTCCTTCATATTCCTCTTGAAAGGTACATATATTCCTACACACAATAAGCATTCACAGGGCTGCTTATACCTTTTCCTTCAAGCTATATATTCTTCTTTTTATACAAATGACATGTGATCCCTCCTGTAGAAACAAGATTGGAATCCTGTTCTTTTAAAACAATAGATTTCCCAGATCTTTATATGGATATATATTTATATTATTTGAAAAATGATGTATAGTTAGGTTATAGTGTTTTGTTGCATCCGGTTAATACACATATTGTTTATGTTAGATTATATGTGTTATCTTATAATGTGTGTAGTGTATTACACGTGTAACTCCTAGACATTTTTTTATATAAAGGGATTAACCCCTAAGTGGAATACAAGGATTCTCATTATTCCATTATTTCATTCTAACATGGTATCAGAGCCATGTTAGAAATTTTATAGCCCTCACATGAATTAATTTTATAAAAGTTCGGATTTCACTTTTACAAAATGAAAAATATATCTTTTATAATAAATAAAAATGTGTTGATGGATTCCATATATGTCCTTATAGAAAAATAAAATTTGCATAAAATATATATCTTGTTAGAATATTATATTGTATGCATGTGACAGATTACACGTGTAATGGTGTCCAAAATACACACACACACACTCAGGGACTAGATTTGTAATTATATTTTTTATACCGTACTAGCGTAAATTATAAAAAATAACTAGATTTTTTTTGGGTGAATTGCTAAAATACTCTTGCAGCCAATCCCCTATTATTCTTGTGCCTCCAACTTTTTTTTAAAAAATTTTGTACCCCTGCAGCAAACATCCAATTTTTTTTAATCCTCATCCCTTTCATTCCCTTAGCCCCGCAAAATCGCAGTTTTCCCCCGTAAATACATATATGTTTTCTATAACTTGGAAAATACAAAATGTAATTTCTGTAAATATTATATATATAATATTTACATGACATAATAATGCATTTACATATATGTAAATGCATTATTATGTCATGTAAAAATGGTAACTTGCAAAAAATAAATAAACATACATTAATGCATAACATTTATATATATGTGGTTCTTATATTGTCATAAAGTACACACTTGTTGGTGTTTGATTTATTTGGGTGTTTGACTAATTGTTGCATCTTTAATATAGTTTGAACTGCACTTTCTTCCTAACGATGTACGCTTGCTAATTCGAAGGTGTAACAGTGAATTCGATTTCAACCAAAATGACGTGAAGATGATCAGCAAAAATACATCTCAGTTCATTAGGGTAGGAAAAGAACATCGGAATGCAAACATTCGATGAATTCAAGTGTTTTGATTTATTTATTGTGATAAAATATTTTCATGTGTTATGCATTAACCATATGTTTTTCTAGTATTTTGCAAGTTAGCATTTTGACATGACATGCACAATAATGCACTTACAGATAATATTTACAAAAATTACATTTTGTGTTATGAAAGTTACAGAAAGCATATATGTACTTACAAGGGATGAGGGTAGAAAAAAAAATTAGGTGTTTACTGCATTGATACATAATTTTTTTTTGAAAAGGTGGGGGCACATGAATAATTGGGGGTTAACTGCGGAAGTATTTGGACAATTAACCTTTTTTTTTTTTTTTTTTTTCAAGACATTGAATTAATTTTTATTGGAATAACAAACAATTTTTTTAAAATACATGATTCTCCTCGAAAATATTTAGATTTACAATTCCTCATCAATTTTACAGCCCAAATGTGATTTAAAAATTTCAAAATGTTTATTTATTTAATGAAATATATGATTCCACATGTACTCTTCAAAAGTGTCCCGAATGTACATCTCATCTCAACTCTTTTAAACCTATTAAATGAACGGTTTGGATGGGATCTTCAATGATCAATGCCCATGAAACATAGCGCACCTTCCATTGGACGGTCGTGATGAACTGTATGAAAATTCAAAACAAAACCACCCTTACTGGTTAAAACAAATTACAAAAATACCACGATATTTCCCGAGGCACACAAAAGCCAATGATTCCCACCGCAACACAAATTTTAGACCGTCCGTACTCACTTTTCGCGCCAAATCTAATCATCATCAACGGCTCCTATTTATTCCTTTTGTCAGAGATTCGCTTCGTCTTGTAGCGCAAAATCACTGGACAATAACGTGTTCCGCCATCACAATTGCATGAACAAGAAATCAAGATTACTGCGTAAAAAATAGCACACAACACCATGAACTCAACCTAGCTTTGTTTTAAAACTTTGAATGATTAGCTAAAAATTGTGACTTGTTTTTTAACTGTTGTTTGAAACAAATTTTAAAAATAGTTTTTCATTTTAAAGCACATTTTTAAAAAATAGCTTTCTAGAAATCATCTTATTGTTAGATTTCTAAAAAAAAAAACTATTTCATAGTTAAGAGCCATTTTTTTTTTTTTTAAAAACTGGATCACATTTGAAAATAAGTTTGGATTAAGTACGTTTCATGTAAAAACTCAATCCTAAAATCTATTCAAACCTATTTCTAAACACATCCTTAGTTTGTATTTTTTTTATTATTATTATCCAAATACAAAACAAACACTAAAAACAAAAGATATCCATTCCCCCAAATATTATGTTTCATAAGGTCATATACGACCAAAAAAAAAAATTAAAAACCCAAACTTGGTGCAAAATATCACATGGTTGGTTATAAGTACCAACGTCCACACATTGCATGACCACCCTCCATAACAAAAACCAGAGTACGTAAAAAACACACACACACAAACACCGCCACCCATTACTTGAGTTGGTGAGAGAGAGAGAGAGAGATCTAGAGAGTCTTCAATGGAGGGAGGAGGAGAGAAGAAAGAGAGCCGGACCAAGAAAGGCTGCATAAAGCCTATAAGGGGACCGTGGGTGGTCCGGAAGTTCGATGCCGATGGGGCGGTGGTGGGGACGTCTCTCCGTCGGCCGTCGGAGAGGGAGAGAGAGAACAATCGGTCCAGGGAGCGGCAGAGGCGGGCCGTCGCTTCCAGAATCTTCGCCGGGCTGAGGTCCCACCGCGGATATCGGCTTCCGA
>CM060854.1:19030866-19080347 GCA_030737835.1 Acorus gramineus | reverse complement strand
CTTTGAGAGGGAAACACCGATGTTTCCCTCAGAGTCCTCTTCTTGAGTCACACAGCTGAAGCACCTGTCATCGGATCCCTTGTGGGTCCGAACAGTGTGGACCAACTGATACTTTGAACGCCTTCGGTCCGAGCTCTTGTTGGATAGTAGGATCGCAGCTCCTCCCATTCGGAACAAGCAGTTTGAAACAAGCATCGAGCGGTTGTTCCCGAAATACCAATTGAGAGTGATGTTTTCCATGCTAATGATTAGTGCGTACGAGTTGGGGTGGACTTGAAGAAGATCCTTAGCAAGATCAATGGAGATTAGACCGGCGCTGCAGCCCATCCCACCCAAGTTATGGCTTATAATGTTTCCTCTCAGCTTGTAATGGTTGATGATCATGGCGGAGAGCGAGGGAGTCGGGTTGAACAAGCTACAATTCACTATCAGAATCCCAACATCTTTTGGCTTCAACTTGGTCTTCTCAAAAAGCTCATCCAAAGCACCAAACATGACTGCTTCAGCTTCCTTGCGAGCCTCGGCCATGCATGGATTCGGGGGTACACTGAGGACAGCTTCGGGGAGGTAAGTATGCTCACCTAGACCGGACCTCTCGAGGATCTTCCTTTGGAACTCCAAATTTTCTTCAGTGAAGGTGCCCGTCGATCGAGATCGCTCCATGAAGATTTGGCGGGTGCATTTGCGAGCATCATCAGGCTTGTAACAAGCAAAGTTGACCAAGTAGACTGGGCGGGGACGGGTGAGGAAGTAGAGGGTGGTAAGGAAGACAAAAAGGGTGGAGCAAAGAATCACGGAGATGAGGTTGAAGCGGAGATGGTCCCAGAGGTCATAAAGGTCTTGGATGGAGAAGGTGGAGAGATGGGCTGCAATGGGGACAAGGAGAGGGGGGAGGAAGAGGTACATTGCATGGGTGATGAGGTAGTGGTAGCCGAGCTTCACGTACTTTAATTTGATGGACTGTTTGAAATCAGGTAATATCCGAGAGGGTGTTAAAAGGAGGGGGGTGTCGGATCTTTGTTCCGCCATAGTTGGACCTGCATGAACCAAAAGAACGATGAAATCAATCACAAGAAAATCAAAAACGCTCTAGTAGACTACAAAGGCATTAATGGTTGATGGAACTGATGCTACAAATGTAAATGAGACAATGGGTGTGTATCAATTTTTTTAACTTTTTCTTTTCAAATTTAGTCGGAAGAAACACAAATTTAATATTTATTGATATTGAAGGTGATGTTTCTGTTGTGAGATGCATAGCACTCTAATAGGATCGGGCCTAAACCCTGAATTTTTGCAAGGTAGTTTGGTCTTTTGCACCCCTATTTTTGAGTCTCTTGTTAAGGTTAAGAGAGAATACTTTATAACTATACAACTTGAGCTTCTCTTCCTCAAAGAGCTTTGCAATCTGTTATGTGGATTAAAAGGAATGGGAAAGGTGAGATTTTGTTAGTTACCTGAATATGAAATCTCACTGAATCTCCTTCAGTGCCTAGAAGTAAGAAATGTTGTTCTCCTCCAAGCAACAAAACTCCTGCAAAGAAGAGAAAAGGATAAAAAAAAAAAAGTATAGTTTAAATGAAATGAATTTCCCAAAAAATTGCTTTTTCTAATTTTTTTTCAATCCATCTAACAAAAATAAGATCCATAACACATTGAAATGATCATGCCCCATATTGAGAAAATTTTCCACTGTGATCCAAGGAGAGGTCATAATAGCTTTCTTGTATATTCATTTTGAAGAAACTGGACAAAGATATAATGAAGGGATTCAATAAAATTAATTTGGGATGAGAGAAATTATACAAGATCAAATCCCCAAATCGATCTCAAACACATTAAGCCAAACCCACACAACAAAATCACATTTTGCAGGCGACCCAGATCCAAAACCCTAAAAAAAACCCAAAATCCAGCATTCAAGAACATACACTCCCCAAAACACAATCACATTTTTCAAAAATCACCCCCCTCCCCCCCAAAAAAAAATAAAAAAAATAAAATACAAAACCAAAACCCAGATCCGAAATTCCAAAATTAGATCGAAAAACTAACCTTGAAGCCTCAAAACGGCCCGCAGATCTACGGAGAGGGAACCAGAGCGGCTTTTGCGGAGGTGTTTTGTGGAGGCTCTCTCTTCGTATTTGTTTTTGTTTGGGAGGAGAGAAGAAGAGAACCTTTAAATAGGTGATGAGAGAGACAGCGAGAGAGTGCGTTTGAAAAGCGTGTGCTTAAATGCGGCAAGAAGAGAAGCTACCGAGAGAGAGTGTGGGTTACGGGCGGCGCTGGCTGGGTTTGACTGAGATCTCAGCCACTCATCCCAAGTGATGATGTGAAATCAACGGCCCTGGTTCATCCTTTGGAGTGAACCTTGGTCGACATTCTCCATCATGCTCTATTTCTTCAACCGGCTTTAAGTAATAAGGCTTGGTTACACGATTACAAAATTAATTTTAAATAAAAATTGAGATCCTGTTTGGTTGCACGTTGGGGCGCGGTTTTGTTTTTTAAAAAGTTGAAAAGCTAAAAGCGTGCAGTTAAACGGGACAGTTTTTTGTAGAATCGAAAGCTGGATTCTTTTTAATTTTTTCCTCGAAATCTGTGTTTTAAAAAGCTCAAAAACAACGCTTTTTGATCGAAATCGATTTTTTAAATTAAAAATCCACTTTCTCTGTCAAACATTAAACTTCTTTCAAATATTGATTTCTGATTTTAAAAAAAGCATTCTAAAAAAATCAATGTCTAAAATCATCTTAAAAAGCAGCTTTATTTCAAAAGCTACTTTTCAATATGTGTTTCCAAACGGATCCTAAGTTTAAAACGGATTTTTGTAGGAAGTTATCTCTATAGTTATCTCCATAGTTTTATACACTTTTTCAAAAAAATCTATCTCCAGTTTTGGCTCTAATTTTTCTGTTTGAAAATGGATTTGAGAAAAATAACTTACCACAAACTCAAGAGCGGTCTAATCTAGTTTTCAAATAGAGTCTAATAAGTCAATTATGTCTATGTACGAGAATGTATGGAACAAGTGAGTATATCTATAGACCCGTTTGGATTCAATGGTCGGGCGCCACGCATCCACACAGAAAAGCAATATTTGTATTTCAATACTAATCCTGGCATTTATAAATGTTAGAATAAAGGAAGGGAATTATTCTTATTGTATTAGTGGAGCCAAAGACTCAATTTATAGATACACAATGAAAACCCTAAAATACCATTACAGAAAAATAGGAAAACTGATAAAGCAATAATGATTTAATATTGTCATAATCATAACACCCCTTTCAAACTTTGAAAGGTAGAAGAACTCTTAGAGTTTGCACAATAATGAGATGACGATGAAGACTGGGAGCAGCGACGGGCGGTCGGTGGTGACTGGCGTGGATGGGTGTAGAGACAAGTGCAGACGAGCACGTGGATGGGAGTAGACAGGCCCCAACGGGCGTACAAATAGAGAAGAAGAAGACAAAGAAACACGACGCGGACAACGATGATGACATAGAAAAGAAGAAGACAAGAAACGACTGAAACATTTCTGCAACACTACAAATGCTGATGTCTAAGCGTACCAAAGCCTTTCTGCAATACTGTAAACACTGATGGTGAAGCATAACGAATAATGGAGAAGAAAGAGAAGAAAAAACGTGACGCGAATAGCAATGCGGATGGAGACGACAGTGTGCAAATACAACGACGACGCACAGAAACGACAATGCGTAAGGACGATGACGCACAGAGACAATGGTGCGCAAGGACAACAACACACAGGGATAATGGTGCATGAGGACGACGATGCAGAGGGATGATGGTGCGATGAACGTTGATATCAAGGAAGAAGGAGATCCAAGGAAGGGAAGAACAACGATGACGTGATGACGAACACGATGCGGACGGCGCACAATGGGATGCGTGTGGACTCGGAGATGCGTGGAGATGCGCGCGTGAGAAGTCAAGAAGTGGAGGAATTTTTTGAGGACCTGATCAGAGCATGGCATAAACGATTCTATCTTCATAGATTTTTTAAAAAAAACAAGTGATCCTTTCTAAACCTTAGTAGGGGTCTGAGACTGATATGGATAGCAAAATTCCTCCCCCGCTCTGATTGAAGACTCCTCAATTAGAGTGGGGAAGAGAAGGAAATTTTTGTGGATCTAGGATTTTTGAAGTGGCTTTGATACCATGTTAAAATAAAGAAAGGGAATTCTTCTTATTGCATTAGTGGAGCCAAAAGCTCAATTTATAGATATACAAAGGAAACCCTAAAATACAATAACAAGAAAATGAAAAAACTAGAAAAACAATAATGACTTAATATTGTCATAATAGTGACATAATATTTTTATAATAATAACTCTTTAACAATAAATAAAAAAAATTCACATTTGAAAATCCCTAAAAACAATGCTTTTCTACCTCAACCTAAGCACAGAGTTTTTCGTTGCACATCCAAATGCACCCTATATCAAAATAAGTATGAATAAATTGATATTGATATTTTACGTATAATATGCATTTATAAGTATCCAAGGTATATACCAAAAGATTACACATATTTTAAGGGTTACTATAGTGAAGCATTTATTTTATTTTATGTATAAAAGTATTATCTATGAAATGAGTTTTTTTTATCTAAAGATAAAAATATAAATGAATGCAGATAAAGTTGTAAACATGGATGTGTCTAACAATAATCCCTTTTTCATATGCAGATCCACACACCATATGCAGTCTCATCCTTAGCCCACAACGTTTTTTTTTTTTTTTTAAATAAACACTCGCCCAGTGAAGCACATATGCACAGCGATAAACTAGTGTATTCTTTTGTAAAAAAATTTTAAAATTTTTTTCACACTGTTATAGTACAATATACACTCTGATATCATATATCTGAGCTCAAAATGTATAGTGTACTATCACATTGTATAGGTGTTTAGAATATTGTCTTTGAGCTCACAACAGACTAAATGTATGTAATGGATTTGAGCTCTGTTACACACAGTCATTTTTACAGTACCAAATATAGTCTTGTATACCTCGTTATCTACATTCACTCACTGTATCTTGTTGAAATTTCACATTTTCATAAAATGATATCCAATTCATTAGAGTATATGCTTCATATTTCATAAAAGCACATACATTTTTATATGAGGTATCTTTTTTTTAGACTGCAAAACAGACTATGTATAACATTTTTCAATGGGTTTTGATCAATAGCCCACAGTGCTCCACCAAAAAACCATCAGGCCATGGTCCAGCCCGAATTCTCCATGTTTATGTAGAGGAATAAAGGATGGATAAGTAAGAATAAGCAAGGAATAAAGGAAAAAAGGGTGTTTGGTTAAGGAGAATAAGGTGGTATATGTATGTTGCATTAAGTGAGAATAAATGGGTATACCAATTATCTCTTTTCCATGGAATTAGCTTATTCCAACAATAATAATAAGTGAGCCCCACAACTTTTTATGTTCATTTCTTTGCCCCTGTTTGTGCATGCATTTGCTACGGTGGAGGTGGTGGTGGAATTTGCGATAGTGCATTTGTGGGTGGTGGTGGTGAAGTTCGTGGCAATTTGTTCTTGGTGGTTCGTTGGGGGGGGGGGGGGGGGGGGGTCAGGTGGTGGTGGTGACGATGACTTCGATGAAAGGTGGTGGTGATGACAAAACCATGAATGGAACAGAGACGTCAATGGGCCACGAGTTGTAACGGGTTTGGTGAAGCCCAAATGCAAACCCGTCCCAAACCTGTGATGGGTTTCATTTTCCCGTTCCAAACCCATCCCAACAGACATGTAACTCGAACTTGAATCGCCCTGTCCTATCCCATTTAGGTTGAGTCATGTTGGGCCAGAACAGGTTTGAAAAAAATATTAAAGCATATTTTAATATAATATTTAATCTACAAAATAAAAAATAAAATAAAAGGATATAAGCATTCATCCTAAATAACAATTATTATCATTACAAGACAATATATAAAAAAATACTAAACCATGGCATCCATTTGGGTTGGAGTATTACATCAATATAATCATTACAAGACAATATATAAAAAAACTACTCAACCATGGCATCCATTCGGGTTGGAGAATTACATCCATTTGGAATTTTGGATTGAAGTACAATGTTAATTTTATGATACTCTGTGATGGTGAAGTAATTATTTTTTTTAGAATGTTTTGACATCTCAAATCAAATTTTTTTCAATCCACTAAAAAAAGAAACATTGAAAGAGAAAGATAAAATGTGAGAAAATCTTGTCTAAGTTCTTTCATATCTCTTTAAAAAAAGTACCAAAAGAAAACATAACATCTCCTAGCATTTTTTAAACAAATGAAATATTCATTAATACTTAAAAATGAACTAATTGACAAAAAAATGGTTGAATATCACAAAAAATTAAATAGATCAATGAACTGAAAATACATACATTCACATGAAAATCATGTAGTCTTAATCAGAGTCCATATCATCATCAAATATTGTGGTTGCCCAAATCGATTCCACCGTCGAACAACCAAACTATACATGTAAAATAATAAAATTACATTGCATAAATACAACATAATAATATATAAAAATATATGAAGGTTTAGTTAAATTTATAATCTTGCTTGTCAACCCACAACCAACTTTGAGAACACATCAAAGCCTCCAAACTATCTGGGTGAAGTTTGCTACGATGTGGATTGACTACCCTTCCTCCAAGACTAAAGGAAGACTCAGATGCAATAGATGATATAGGAATAGCTAAAATGTCTCGAGCAATCATCTTTAAAGTTTGATATTTAATTCCATTGGTCTTCCACCAACGCAATACATCAAACTCTATTGAGAGAACACTATTTTCGAATCTTTTCAATTTCATATTGAGAGTCACTTCCACGGATGATAGGAAAATAATATTCCACAATCTTCATTTTTATCCTCGGATCCAAGACAACCACTATCGCCATAATTATATGACATACGCTCGAATACTTCTCAAATTTTCTTAACATTTTTTATGCCATCATTCTTATTACTTCACTTGGACACATCCCAACTAGACAATGCCTCTTTGAAAAATAACAATTTGAAAAGTAGGATAAGTAGTACCTGAGAACAATTCCGCGACATTATAAAATAATTTTAGCTTTCCACAAATTTCTTTTGCTAAATTTCATTCTTCAACAGATGGCACACATGTATAGTGTTTGTCAAGTTGCTTCAATAGTGGAAATGCATCATTATAGATAGCTTCTTATCACATGGAATTTGTAAGTGACGAGCAACCTCCTCAAAATTTTCAATTATGGATGGAGTGGCTATCCAAAAAGAAACACTATCACGAATTTTTTCAATTTTTGTTTTTATAACATCCAGCCCATCCTTTACAGTCAAGTTTAGAATGTGTGCCGCACAATGCATACGAAGCATCTTTCAGTCTAGCAAAAGGGAATTATTCAATAATAATTTGTCTCTCATGATATCATTCATAGTATCATTAGCACTGCAACTATCCAATGTGATTGTAGATATCTTTCTATCAACATTCCACTCCATCAAACAATTCATCAAAACATCACAAAGTGTTTCTTTTTTTGTGTTGTGAAGGCACATAAATAAACTTAAGACGAAATAAAATGAACATTAATATGAAAAACAATTAAAAAATATTAATATCATCATATTCAAATCCCATATTAATACCACAATCATGACAAATGAACAATATAATTTAAATACATGAAATAAAGTAAATGAAAAAAACTAAAGAAAACAATATATATATACCTCAGAACTCGACTTTGCAATACCTAAGAGTCGTCAATAAAATGTGCCGTCATAGCCATGAAGCCTATCTTTTGATTGGAAGTCCACATATCGATAGTGATGGCAAGTTGGCTTTCTTAATTGTGTTGCGTGAAACCAGTTTAAATAAACAACTTGAGAGCTTTTTTGTTCTCAGAATCATAAACATTCATGATGTCTTTCTTAATTGTGTTGCGTGAAACCAATTTAAATAATGGTTGGATACTGTTAATGAACTGTCGAAGCTGCGTATGTTAAACAATGGAAAGCAGATACTCACGCATTATAATTGCACAAGCTAGCTCCCTTTGTGAGACATCTTGATCAAAAGTGAAATTTTCAAATTGTACTTTTCCATCATTTTTTTCTTGCAAATGCTGCCAATATTTTTAGTTTTATATCAACTTTTTTCTTTTTCACACATCGTTGCACATAAATATCAAATGTTTGGTCCCATCTTTACTTGGAGCTTTGAGCTTTTGTCCACAATGAATACAAATTGCATGCACAATTCCAATTTCCATCAAATTTATTTCTATGTAAAATCATTCCACATGATAGAGGTTTTTTCCCTCTTTAGTGGTAAAGGTACACCTTCGCTAGCTTCAACTGCATTTTTGAAGGTGGTGGACTTGAATTTGATGGAAATGGAGAAGGTCCACTCGTTTCACCTTGTTCTGACATTGTTTCCTACAAGATCACATGGATTTTATTAATTTCAAATAGTAACTAAAATTATAATAAGGCATAACTATCACAAACATATGTACCAAGGGTGATATGCGGATGGACATATTCATCAATGAACATGAAAAAAAAAATTTGATAAAAAAACTTAAATCAAAATCCAATTATGTGTGATATTTTTCAAGAAGATGGAATGAAAAAGAACGGTAGAATGATGTATGATGTCAACAACGGGTAATGATCGGGGGTGGGTGGTGACTGATGTGTTTGTGTCTTTGTGATTGCAAATGGGGGTGTGGGTGGTGGCTAGTGGTGAGGGACTAGAGGGTGAAAGTGTGAAACAGTGGGAGGGGGAGGGCTTTTGGTTTTGGCCTTTTAGGGAAGGTCAGGAGGTTTAGGTAATTAATTATTCATTATTCGTTCATTTTTTTTGTTTTTATTTTTCTCTTTTTGGAAAACCAAACATTTACTTTGTTCATTATTCATCATTCAAATTTCAACAAAGTCCCATCACCCGAGTGAATCAGTGAATATCTTTTTGTTTTGGTTTTTGAGAATACCAAAAGACATTGACAAAATGGGTAATTATTATATTAAATATATATTTATCTTAATATTAATTTGCAACCGAGACGGGTTTGGGGTGGATTTTGCTAAGTGAACTATATCCCGTCCCAAACCTGTCGGGTTTCATTTTTGGGTAGCTATATACCCACCTCACGTAAAGAGAAACCAACCCATTTAAAAAAATGAAAATAGGCTTTATTACCTCTTCAAATAAAAGGAAACCCACCTCTACCATCCCCACCCTATAGTGAACCGAACCCACCCCTCCTTATATGAAAACAGAGAACCCTCTGCGCGCCTTTTCTCTCTTGTCCGCCCTCCCCTTCTCTTCCCGTCAACTGTCCTCTTCGCCGATGAGTGGGTTTCGGCTTCCCTTCCATCCACCATCACGGGCGCTCTCCCCAGAAGTGACTGCATGTGAAAAAGTGATGCCCTAGATTGTTTTGGATCACACATTTTCAAGAAGGTATTGCTTTATTATTTGAAAGTGTTTTTTTTTTTTTGTTCTAGTCTTCAATGATGTGGTACTAGTGTTTTTTTACTGTGGTGGTTTAAATGGTGGTGGTGGTTGTGACAGGGTTAGGGTTTGGTGTTGGTGGAGGTGGTTAAATTGGGTGGTGGTCTGGTTGTATTAGTGTTCTTGTATGAAAGAAATAATATAGTTTTGAGTTATGTTAGTAATTTGAAGCTTCTATGTGATAAGTTTGGTAATCCAGATGATGATGTTGGCTCTGTCAGATGTTCGACAGACCAACTGGCGCCAATTAACATCTAGGTCGGCATAAAGCCCAATGTAGTTATTGACATTGGTTCCCCAAATGGCCTGGCAATTTGAATTCAGAGGGATCATGCCCCTAGGATTTGCTCGACTGAGGTCCTACGTGCTTTCCAATCTAGGTCAGCAACATGTCCGGCGACGTGGTAGCATTTGGTTCGTCAAAAGGCTTGGCGAGATGAAGTCAGAGGGATCATGCCTCTGAGAGTTGTTCAACTGAGTTCCTGGTGTGGTATCTAGTCCAGGTCGGAAAAAGGGTCAGCGATGTGTTTGAATCTGGTTCGCCAATTGGCCTGCGACCTAAAATCAAAGGCATCATGCCTCTGGGAGTTGTTCAATTGAGTTCCTGGCATTCCTTTCAGTCTAGTTCGACAACAAGGCCGATGATGTGTGTGAATTTGGTTCGCCCATTGGCATGGCAACCTAAAGGCAAGGGGATCTGGAAGTTGTTCGACTGAGTTCCTGGCATGGTATACAATCCAGGTCAGCAGTTACTTTGGCAAATATTGTGGATGTTAAGTCACCAGTGGCCCATCGATCTATAGTTAGAGAGCACAATTTGACATTTGACATTATTTAAGTGAATAGACAGTCACCAAACTTGTTACCTCTCTGTAAAAACTGAGTATTTACAACAACCATACATGAGTAAACTTGAGTATTTACAACAACCATACATGAGTAGCTTAAATTGTAGTTTAAAAGTGCATAACAGGTAGCCACGGTAGCATTTTTAACACATCAAAATACAATGTTGGCATAGCAATCCATAACTAACTATTCATGTAACTACACATCAAAATACATGTTCAAATTCTATAACCAATCATTCAAAGTGGTCACACATCAAAATATTTTTGTCCCCAAAGTAAACCCATTGTGTCAATGATCAAAATACATTGCTCACACATGCTATACATCAAAATACAGTAATGTATTCATTCATGTAAGTCAGTTATGTCGATCATGTCATTGGTTTGCCCTTCGTTGCATAGCCGCTTCTTCGGGAAGGGGTGTCCCATCTTGTAGATGGCCAATTGCATGATGTATGCCCCTTTGTACCACTGGTTTTGTGATCCCCCTTTTGAGTGGTCAAGATATCAAACCACAGTTGTTACACTCTTCGAAAAAAAAGTCATATGAGTAGCTTACAACCAACCATATTCCAAAATAATATTAAAGTGCTCCAATGAATGGATCATTACCATCTCAACATCAATGTACAAACAAAGTTCACTATATATATATATGTTGTTTGAATTGTATTTAAACATGTCATCTTCAATCTTCATTCAATGCCATACATTGATATATGAAAAAAACTTCAATGAGATTATGTTCCAACCTCTTAAACTAGGTATACAAAATTTCATTTCATCCAACACATGCTAAAACTAATTTCAATGCAACCAAAATTGTAAATGATAGCCAATCACTCAAATTTTCCAATTCAATCAAATATGTGCCTCAACCAATTCATATGAATCTAAATAAGGGGATGGCATGATGGATATACGCCACATATGTCTATATATTCAAACCCGGCCTGACACATTTTTTTAACAACATAAGGGGACTATTTCTTATACCCGTAAAAATGGATACCCTCAAGATGGAAATTTTTGTATATATTACCCAAAACAACAATAGGAGAATGTTTATCAACATATCAAAAATCACATGTTTGAATTAGATAGTGTTTTTGGGTATATATTTCAACCCTAAATTAAAAATACTCACATAAGCCTATGTAAAACTCATTCATAAACAACCTAAAATCCCTTCATTAGCTAGAGTTTCCTAAAAAAAAAGGTAGAAGAGGAGAAAAAAAGATGGAAATGATGTTTACCTTCAATGTCGACATGATGGTGACCGGAGGTGGCCACGGCAGGAGGAAGGATGGTGGAAGAGGAGAAGCTAACCGGAGGGTGTGGACAGCAACCTGCGGAGAGGGATGGGGTCGGATCGAATAAGAGTCAAAGGAGAGAGATTCAAGCCTCTAAATGGGTGGGGGTGGTTTTACATTGTCCAAGCACTAACATTTATGATTGGGTGGGTTTGTAGGTCTCAAATAATAGGATTGGTGGGTTTCTATAGGGATTGGTTTCCATTAAATGGGGGTCCACATATCAGTACCCTTCATTTTATATCCCCTGAACCTACCATGAAACAAGAACTTGGCCCGATTGGGTTAGGTCAGTTACTCTATTGGGACAATCCCACGGTCATCCATGGAGTGGAAGTTTAAAACTGAGATTTTAAAAACTATAACTATTTATCTATATTTTATTTTTAAATTTAACTAAATAACAAAAACTCATTATTAAATTTTTAATCAAAATAACAAAAAAAAAAAAAAACTAAACAGAAAACCACTTATTCTATAAATATAATTATATATTCTTGGAATAGTTATGAATATCAAAATAGCTTATGTTGTCTTAACAGCAACCAATGAATCTTAACCCCTCGTCTTCGTGTTGTGATCGATCATACCGGCAATTGCATAGGCCATTTGGAGGACTAGAAAGGAGGCAATCTTCAAGAACTCTAGAGTCTACGTGAAAAATATGTGTGAAATGGAGGTGCTTTTCTATGTCTGAGTGGGGGGCGTGACATCGTTAGGGCAAGGGGGATCGCATTCTCTCGAAGCAGAATAATCATCACAGAATAAGCAGAGAGTCGGAGGGTGGGGGTTAGGTGGCCACGAGGACGACATTAGACAACCCGTCTAACGCACCACTACCTCTTTATCCCACCTTCGTTATTGACACTTTTTATCTTTGTATAACTCACTTTTAATACAAGTATATGTAACATGATCAATATTTCTCTCAAGAAAAGAAAATAGGTAAAAAAAAAAAAACCGTCTCCGTCTCTCTACCACTCGATCTCTTTCAAAGCATTCTCCGCAAACCCTACTTATTATTAATCGCCACTCTATATAAATTCCATTGAAATATTTTAAAAATTAGAGAGAACGAAATGCGATTCGGACCACTCAGCGCGGCCCGTGGTCGGAATCCATGGCGCCGCGGCTTCTCCGACCGCCCCCCGTCGGCGTATCATCGGCCTCCCTGGGGCGGCGGCGTCCCTCGTCAACAACCCCCTCCGGCGTTTTGTCCGGCGCCGGAATTCCGCCCTCACCAGCGCTCGCGCCCTCCGCCGCGGCAGAGGCCCGACGACCACCGATACTGGGCGTGGGCGCCGTCGCCGCCTCCTCCTCATTGCGGTAATCTCACTCAATCGAAGTTTCTCAGATCACTCGCATAAAACTTACGCTCTGTCTCGATCTATCTCGTATAGAGAGATTTGCAGTGTTGTCGTATAACATACTTGCGGACTACCTAGCGAGAGACCACCAGAAGATGCTTTATGCGCACATACCTCCGCATGTGTTGGACTGGGAGTGGCGGAAGAAGCGGATACTGCTTGAGTTCGGGCTGTGGTCGCCCGACATTTTGTGTCTTCAGGTATTCTTCAGTCGCCCTTGCATTCAATGTGATCCGATCAAAACTATCTATCCTTGTGAATCACATAGTCGCATGTATGCTCTGTGTTATGTTGCAGATGAAACTCTCATTTAAAGGTTCAACAAGCACAGGTTATTGATTTACTTGATAAAATTGAGCTCCTATGTTGAGCCATATAACTTTAGCTCTTGGTTTCGGATTTTGGTTTTTATGTGTTAAAAGACAATAAAATTTTCTTATTTTTGCTTACATTGTTGATCACATAAATTTCAGTTTGTTTGTTGTCTAGTAATAACATTAGTTACCTTAAACTATCACTTTGATGTGGGGTTTGTGATATATTCTTTTAGTCATCATCTGGCCTACAATTTGCAGTCTGTTTTTGTTTTTCTATAAACCCTTACCGTGTTGCATTGTTCGATAAATTTGCTTGTTGAATTTATGGTGACATCATTTGTTTCTAGTTTTTATTGTTATTGTGTGGTTTTGATTTAAGTTAATGCTGTCGGAAAAGATTGATGACCTTGTATTTCATGGTTGTCAGGAGGTTGATAAGTTCAAGGACATAGAGGAGTCATTAAAGGGCCATGGGTATAGTGGAATTTGGAAGGTGATTATCTTGATACTTACTCTGATGAACTGACTCTCTCTCTCTCTCTCATAGATTGGAAGTATTTTGCATTGCAGATGCGAACTGGTGCTGCTCAAGATGGCTGTGCAGTTTTTTGGCGAACAAATAGGTAACTAATTTTAATTATCAATCATAATTGCCTTTCCTATAGGTGATCTTTTGTTTAAGAAGTAAGATGCTTCCATCTGTCAACCTCTCTCTATAAAAAGTTGCTCTCTTTTAATTTTGATCAGGGTAACAAATTGAAAGAACTAAAGCACAGATTATATGCCTGCCTGCCTCTTGCATTCAAATGAAGATTGCAAGTTGACATTTTATATAGTAGATTAGGGAGTAAAAATTCTATAGTAAATCCCATTCTGTATAACATTGAGCCTCTTCCTGGCTGTGGCCCCAAAATTTAGTTTGTCTTATGGCCTCAAATAATCTGTTGACCCTCTGTAGCAATTAACTTTGTTGGCAATATTTTATTGTAGATATAGGCTGGACAAATTAGGATTTAAAATCAATTGCTTTCTTAAGAAAAGCTAGCTCGTTTCAGTTAGGATATCCGTGTGGACTAAAGACAATATTTTTGTTGTTTTGTGCATATTTTTCAACGTATAAAACCTATATATGCATGAGCTCTACAATTTCTCTTGTGGTATTTGATTATACACACATTGGTGTATATAACATTATTAATAATGAGAATTGAAATGAAGGGTATACATATAAATATCAGATTGGCATTGCATGTGTTTGTTGACTGGTAGTGATGAAAATCATTCTCCCCCACAAGACCTAAAACAGAAATATGTGATGAAACTTCTTTTTGAAAAGAAATGTTTGATGAAACTGTTAAGCCTCTTCATTAATCATGCCATGAACCCCTTATAACAGTGCAAAGCATATATCATATCTTAGTTTCTTTATGAGCCCTAATGGTGACGTGACACATTTTTAGCATCAGAAGTAAAGTTCTAGAGATAAACTTGTGGACTTCTAGGGGCCAGTCAAATCTAGCGGTCTCTATGCCTAATCAGTTTGGATATATTTTTTTTATATTTTAATTGCTGTTTTTCTTATTTCATTCAACCAGATTCAAATTGCTGCATGAAGAGCAGATTGAATTCAACCAACTAGGAATGCGAGATAATGTTGCCCAGATTTGTGTTTTAGAGGTATGCTTGATCATCAGTTAACTGAGTTGTTTATTTCTTAGTGAATAATTCTCGTAGATTCTTTGTAAATTGTTTCTATCAAAGTATAGGTCATTGGTATTTTTTATTTATAGTTTCTGTTTTACTCTTTGGATGACATCATTTTCGTTTTATTTAAATATAGCGGCATTCTTTTTCTTGGCCAGTCGAGGAGTCAAAGCCCTGCTGAAGGTCATTCTGCAGCCTCCTCTTCAAGGTGGTAGCTGAGACATGTATTATTTATTTGTACAAGAACTTTTTTTTTCTTTTGTTGAGCAGTATCACATTTTGATGACTTATTGAATTAGCCAATTTTGGGTGATTAGGTCAAGATGACTATCCTTACCATCATCGTATCATAACGTGTTGCACAAAGATGTGTGTTATAATTTGTAGATATAAGTAGAAGTTTTAGTAAATAAGATGGCTGCTTGTGAGATGTGTTCATCACAATTCACTCATGACCATGGAGATCTAAAAATAGAAATGTTATTTGAAATTCTTCCTCAGCCTCTCTCTCTCTCCCTTTCCTTCCGCATCCAAGTCTTCATCTTATGCTGTGCATGTGAACCGGGCAAGTGATAATAATAATGTTCTTTCATGGTTCTTATGAGTTGAAGCACAGATTTGTAACCTATTTTTCTTTTTCTTTTTCTCATATGTCTATCACTTGGAGTTACTTCTTGCCATAGCAGCTATAGGTCAAATGAAACTTGTCATATTTAGATCACTTTACTTCTACTTATAAAATTGAATGCACCTTTGCAGATCCTGTCAGTCAACAGGAGCTAATCGGGTTGTTGTTTGCAATATTCATGTGCTTTACAATCCAAAGCGAGGAGACATTAAACTTGGCCAGGTATGTTCTTATTCATAGTGGGGTACATCATTTTTTGTTAGGCCGTAATTTATACTTCTGTTGTGCAATATAATCTGTTTCATGACATCTATTGGATATTTATCTTTGGTTATATATGAGTTTCCACTAAATGTGAGAAATAGGTTTTTGTAAATACTATTTTGTATCTATGTAGTTTTTAACTGCCTGATATTGGGATACATATTGTCTCAATTTGGAAAAAAAAAAAAACTAATGGGTATAATTTTTTTCCCCGATTCACACTAAGAAGAAAAGGGTATTATTCTGGTGGATGATTATTGTTGAATCTGAAAAAATAGCTGAGATATAATTTCATTCCAGTTTCACACTGAGAAAAAAGGGTGAACTTTTATTTTGAAAATTATGACATATCATTTTACATCAATGTTTTAAAAGTAATTAGGCACCATGGGGCTAGCACCTAGGCGGCTCCAGATTGAGAAGGAGATGTTTAGACTATTTTTTTAGTTATAAAAGCTAACAAGTCAATCTCCACCTAGCTGGTGCCTGGGACAGGGCACTAGGTGGGTGCCCAGCAGCCCAAGGCAGAGGCCCGGGCAAACACGTAGGCGGGAGCCTTCTCACTCTTTGAATCTATAGTAACCATATAACCTTATCTGATTCATTGAATTGTTGGATTGAGAAGATGATAGGATAAGCCTGGATATGGTGGTGACACCGGATACTTCTCTAGAAGTATCAAGTTGACTTCTGTCATATATCTTTACATTATCACTATGCACCATGCTATGTATACATACGAATTATTGCAAACACATAGTGCAATATGTGAAAATAATATTGTAAGCTTATGCTAACAAAAATGGCAAATAGAGCTAGAGCCGGCACCAGGATTGGTGATGTTTGGTAAGTCGGCTTTCCTGAATAAAACGTGTCTCGTTACATGCTTCTATAATTTCTGAACCTATATCTGAAGTATCTGAAAATGCATCCATGTCAATATTCGTGTCTGGGCATAGGGTTGCATTGTTATGCTATGATTGTCCTGTTATCTTGGGCTTCTATTTTTATTCCTGAACTGATTTTTGCTGAACATGCAGGTTAGAGTGCTTCTGGATCGAGCAAAGTCCGCTTCTAGAATGTGGAACAATGCTCCAATTATTATTTGTGGAGATTTCAACTGTACACCAAAGGTACATTGATTTGATTGTTTTATTTCCTGATGGAAGCATCAATTTTAGGCATATTTTCTTATTGCATCTTGGCTCTGTTATGTTTTCTTTGACAATCTTCACTTCGCTCCTATTTTAATCAGAGCCCAC
Source organism: Acorus gramineus (assembly GCA_030737835.1). NCBI lineage: Eukaryota > Viridiplantae > Streptophyta > Magnoliopsida > Acorales > Acoraceae > Acorus > Acorus gramineus. Next base: position 19,063,071 of record CM060854.1, on the reverse strand, counting down.
TGTACAACTTCATAGCAGAGCAGAAGGTAAATCTCTATCCCCGCCCCCCTTCTGATGTAACTTTTATTGGAATTTAGATTATTTATTCATCATATGCACACTTATCCTGTACCATATGTCAACTTTTCAGCTAAATTTATCAGGACTCGCTAAGAACCAGGTATCCGGTCAATCTTCTGTTCGCATCTACACACCCCGACCATATTATGGTTATGGTTTGCACAGGTTTTCCCTTTTAGCAACAAACTGAGTTCTTTTTTTTTAAAAAAAAAATCCACATCAAGGTTAACAAACTCGTATCTCTTGGCAGACCGCAGGATTCTCCTGATAAATCAACCAATCCATTATCTGTGCTGAACGGTCCGAGGACAGTTGAACTTGAGAGGGGTGTTTCCTCTATGAGAGTGTATGATCATCAGGAGTCTCAGAATGGTATGGACAATGTGTCTCCTGGACTTCAGGAAGAAATGATGTCTAGTTTCTCTGATAATCATGTTTCAGCACAGTCTGTGCTCGGTTGTCCGTCACAGAAAACTGTAGAAAGGGATAATGAGTTAAATGAGATTGCTGTTAATGCGAAAAATGATGGAGGTCAAGGATTTGCTCCCCAAATACAAGATTGTCCCAGAGATGCTCCTAGAGATGCTTATTGTGAAGCAAATGGATCACAGAATGAGGAAAGAGAGTCTCCTATAATTTCTGATTCTTCTGAGACAAATTTAAATAGACAGAATTATTTGACGAATTCCGATGCTCCAGATATTTGTGTTGATACTGACTTGTCCTCATCATGCAGAAACCCTGAATTGTCTCGTGGTACACTGAATATATCTGGTGAGCTGCCCTCAACTGTAATACAAGAGGATTTTGTTATAATACAAAAAGAGAAATTTACAAATATAATAAGATTGATTGTAAATGGAGCTCAGAAACTTTTCCTGGTAATGATGTAGCTCCTTCTTCGGAAAACATTGAGGGTCCCTCATCTCAAAGGTTTTTATTAAAGCGGAGGCCATCCTTTCGGATTCCTGTCACAATGCTTACAATGAAAATCTTTTGGATGCCTCTGCTTCTGTTTGTTTGCCTTCAGATAAAAGTTTAGCTGACTTGTCAATTTCTAAAGCAGGTGAAATCATGACGGAAGGTGCAGGCTTGAATGATCAGGGTGACGATGGCGAATTAGCTGGATCTTATTCTGATGAACCCTGTCAACCATTAGAACAAAGCTCTATTGAAATTAGAACGCGGAACCGCCAATCAGAAAGTTCTGTCAAATCTGATGTGACTTCCTCTGAATTGTTGTGCACTTCAGAAGATATTTGTGATGCTGAATTTTTACGTCAGTTGCATGGAAATAATGAAGTGCTTGACTTAGATGAAACACATCAGTCCACCACATATTTGGCAATCCATGCTGTATCATCATCGTTTCCGGATGGGTCAAAGGGATTTTCATCCTCTAATCAATTTGTTGTGAGGGAGGAGGAAGTCAGCTTTGAGGAATCAGTTTCAAATGCGGGACAATTCAGTCCATCAAATGCTCCTCTTTTTGACGTGTATTCAGATCCATATGCATGGACACCAATGGAAATTGAGGTGGCATCAGGAAATGCAGAATGTAAACTTTTTGAACATGAACTTGGGTTAAAAAGCTCCTACACTGAAGTTGAGGTAGGACCTGTTTGCCTTGCACATCAAATTCTTCTCTTTATTTCTTTCTTATTTCCATGTATTTCTACTTCTATCTTTTTTTTTTAATCTTTTATGACCTTCAGAGTTCATTTATCTTTTGGGGAGTGAGGGGTCAAATAATTCGTATGTTGCAATCTTGATTAATAATTGCCAAGTTCCATAAAAAAATTTAATGAGTTAGCGTTCGATTGCCACACTTTCTATCAAGGAACTTGGCATTCCTGTTTATACATCTTTTCAATTAAATTATTTAAAATTCTCATAAGAATTTCTTCCAGCCAAGACTGCCACATCTGTTAATCAATCATGAATTTGCCTGTGCTGTGTAATTCTCATTTGGGATCTCAAGACCCATACCGACATGATTGAAGATACATGGATCAGTATATTTAGGGTCCATTTATACTATACAAGTTCATCCATTTATACTATGAATCATCAGGGGTAGTATACAAGTTCATTTGGTGAGAGTATATTTACCATGAATTTGATTGTATTTTTTTACTTCCTCCAGGACTATGCTGGTACAAAGGACTCATTCAAAGAACCCCAAGTTACAAGCTACAATAGTAAATTTATGGGCACTGTTGACTATATATGGTTAGTAATTAAAAAGCATTGTACTCTCACTTGAAGACTCATTGCAGCTATCATGTTTATTTTCAAAGAGTCAGCATGTGCTAGCGGTTTAAAAGGCATTATAAGAAACTAATTTTTCCTTTTTATATTTCTAAATCTTATATTTTCCTGTTTCCTATCCACAAAATTTGCATTTAGAGAACCTGCAGAAGCTACTATTGGTACAACTATAGGTAACACTGCAAGTTTGTCTGGTACTCAACTCATTGATGTTAATGTGCTTTTATACAGGCGTTCTGAAGGTCTTCAGACAGTTCGTGTGCTTGACACGCTACCTAAGCACATCATGCGACGGACTTACGGATTTCCTACATGGGTACAATGGCTTTCTATTCAAACTTTAGTATTTAAACTGCTGCACCTTTTATATTTACTTGAGCTCATAAATTCTGTGGTAGAGGTGTTAATTGTGTTACACAAAATACAAAATATAGTTTAGGCAGATCACCTCCAATATAATAGTTCATGGTTAGAATGTTATGCTGACCAAATTTTAAAAAGCAAGGTCCATTCAATCGAAAGAAGGCTTGCCCACACAAGCACTGCTGTGGTATCTATAAAGAGGAAAGAAAGAAAAATGAATGATCTTTCCAACCACAATTTTAACTTGATGATTCCGGTGTCATAGAAAGAAAGTGTTGGGAACATGCCTCAGTTGTTACTTATGATGTTCTATCAAGATCCAGGGAAAAACAATCATTGACTCCATTTTCACATGTTCTACATATAGCATTGATTAGTTGTTCTTTTCTTTCTTTCTGTTTCTGCTCTCTTTTTTTCCTTTTTTTCTTTTTTTGTTCAGGTTAGATGAATCTGAATCCTTAGACAAAATAAAAATTGAGATTATGCATTATCATCTCCTCATCTTGCGTTTATTTTTTGTTGTCAGAAATGGGGGAGTGATCACCTGGCATTGGTCTCGGAGTTGGCATTTGTGTCTGCCAAAGATGGGTGAACCCAAAAATAGCAGGCCTCTGCCATGACTTCTCTCAGATTTTGAAAACTTACAGCAATTGCATTTTGTGAAATATATGCCTATTGTGCTTTTCCATTCTGATTACTTTGCTTACGGTGCACTTTGAATCGACTGTTTCACCTTACACAAATCATACACACACAACAAAAGGTGTCTACCAGTAATCTGTGACATTCTCTCCCTATAAGGCTGATTTTGATAACTAGGGTCTATAATTATCCGGAAGAGCTCTGCTACACAGGTCCCATTATATAAGTCTCACTCATAACCTATGAGATGTCAAATTTTTATTGATTGTCTAGTTGATTTAACAAAAGAAAAACAAAATATAAAATTATCCTTATTTAAATCATACATTCACATGTCAAGCCCTCTATTTTTGTGTGCGGTTTTTTCTTCTTAAATACATCCCAAAAAAATTTAACCGCTTTTTTTTAAAAAAATCAATAACTTAAAAAATCATTTCGGCCGACCTACTCTTTCGACGAACGGCGTCACCACTACTGGATTCCTTTCGTCGCTCCTATCATATGAGAGGTGGCTTGACTACTTTTTCAATCCTTTTGATTATACTTTTTTCGACTTTCATATCCACTTTTTGATGAATGTAACTGACTTTTAACGAAACACTAGTATCAGATAAAAAAAGTCAGTTACATTTAAATGTAACATAGTTTTAAAATATATTACACAAATAATTCAGTTAACTAACTTTTATTATTTAAGGCATGTAAATATTAGTTATATTTAAAAAATGTTACTGACTTACAAAATAAAATGTAAATGTTCATATTAGTTTGAAAATGTAAGACAACTATATGTCAATATAACATCAAAACACTATAAAATCCTTCAAAAAACATATTTGACATCGAATACCAGATTCAAAGAAAAAATTGTAAACAAAAGCCATATAAAAGGCTGTCATATTTAATATCGAACAACAGATTCAAGAAAAAATTGTGAATGTAACTTGGGTTAAAATACAAAATCCATATAATAAGTTAGTTACATTCATAAATCCATGAAACTAGTTATAAAATTCAATACAAACATTCATATAATAGTTAGTTACATTCTCTACCACATGGGCATGCATATGTAATTGATATTTAAATGTCAAACAACGGATATGCCGCATTGAAAATCACATTTAATATCATGAACAACCAGAATTAACATTAAAAAACAGGAAGAAAAATGAAACAATTGAAAAAATACAATAAAACAAATACCACACCTAAATCGGCATACATTTCAATGGTAGCTAAATTGTTCTTTTTTTTTTCCGATCAGATTAGACGCTTAAAAAAGTAGTCCAAAAAATCAAATACAATTGCAATCTAAATTTTTTTTTTGAAAATTTACAAAAAAAGATGAAGCCGTTGATTTAATTACGAGCGTTCAAATGTAATATAGTCAAAAAAAGAAAAAAAAAAAAAGAAAAGCAATTGAATGCCCCCACACGCAGTTCTAAAGAATGCATCATTAACAGTTTGCATTAATTTCGTTTGAGAATAACAAAAGTCAATTAAGGAGTATAAATGAAAATTCAAATCATGCTATCTCATGAACTTACGTAAGCCTATGAATTGGGCTTATCAATCATTTTCACCACCAACCATGTCTGTCACTGTGAGATAATAATCCGTGTCTCGCCTTTCATTGAGTGATGAAAGAATATCTGAAGCATCATTGTGAATTTGTGGAGGAGTTTTAGGTTGAGGCCTTGAAACTTGGTACTCGGTGAGTGTATGTGTTGCGGTCATCTTTTGGCTTTATGTAACACTCCAGCATGTTGTGATAGTCTAGTTTATGTTGTCCAACATCGTTACAAGTCATCATCTGTCTCATTAATTTATTTATTACATATAAAGATGTTAATCATGCTTCTGAGCTTTTCAATGCAGACACATTAAAATTTTACTATTGCAATCTAGAGATTACATGGAAAAATCTCTTTTTCATTTTTTTCCGTCGTACAATGTACACTGGCTCCTTGAAAAGGAGTGGACCATAATTTTTTAATGATACGAAGGTAACATTTGAAACCTTTAGGCCCATGTTTAAATTATTTTAAGATTTATGAATATTTTAATATAAATAAAGATAAAATAATTTTGTATTTGGTTGTGTTTTGAATTATTCTTAATAGGAAACGTAAAAATAAAGTTTTTGTTGTCCGGATAAAATGTGAATAAAGCGTGAATAAAGATTTATAAAATATAAAAAATAGATGATAATTTATTCATAAGAGATGATGTCAGTTGATTTAATATAGTCGGTCTATATATTTTTTTGATTTGAATAACTTGAAATAACTTAATTTTAATGGGTGGATAGAATTAATATATCATTTTATACTGGTTAATTCTGATATATAGATTGTTATTTATTCTAGTCATTCAAACATCCATAGTGAGATTATTTCAATTAATTTTAATTTATTTCGAGCTTATTCTCACATCAAACATGGGTCTAGTTTGAAAAACAGCTTTTTATTTGAAACAAGTTTTTGAAAGCGGATTTTTAGTACTAAAAAATATTTTAACATTATTGAAAAATTGTTTTGTATAAATAAATGTTATTTTTTTAAAAAAAAATAATTAAAAAAAAAAAACTGGGACTGATGGAGGTGTTTGAAAATAAGTTTGGATTAATTATAATTCCTTGTGAAATCAAAATTTTCAAAAGCTGTCTAGGTAAGGTAATCACATCATATTTTAGTCTCAGATCACCTGGCATATGTATTAATATAACTTTTAGCCCTCATATTTCAAGATAGACAATTATTTTAAAATGGATAATTATATTGAAATAAATAATTTTTTTATTTAATTATGCTTTTTATTAATCTTGTTAGAAAAAAATAATAATAAAATTTTTGTCGTTTGATTGAAATGAGTTATGAAAGAAAGGCAAATAAAATATGGATAAAAATTTATAAAATATAAAAAATAATTTTAAACCATTTTTATTTATAAATTTGATGATTTTACACTTGACATTTGAATAAATAGAATGGGTGGAATAAAATAATATTAAGAGATTTAGACTATATTAAATCAATAGAATGAGTGAAATAAAATAATATTAAAAGATTTAGACTATCAATATTAATTTATTATAATTTATACTGATACATACTAATCTATTCTTTGAAAATAAATAAAAATTTCTAAATTTATTCAATAAATTTTATTATATTCTGTATTTATTCTTCACCTTATATATCAATTTAATCCCACGTCAATCAGCAAAAGAATATATTACCTATTTGATCCTAATCAACGCGCGGCCGCCGCCGCCGCATACGACAAAACCAGCTTATGCGATGTGGCGCATGTTGACAGTAAGGGGGTGTTTGGATGAGCTTATATTCAGGGCTTATTTGGCTTAAGGCTGAATTTCTGTGTTAAGTTTGTTTGGTTGGACATTCTATAAGCACTGATTTATATCCTCATTCAGCTCTTTTAAGCAAAAAGATTTCAGCTCGAGGAAGGGCACTTATGCGCATTCAGTGGTTTGGACCGGCCAAACAAAAGACGTGAATACCCTCGGACTTTTCAAAATTTACATGAGGTATTTAAACCAAATTTTCTTTACATGCCCTCTCTCTCCTCCATTTTTGCTCGCCGAAACCCTCTTTCAGAGGTTTGTTTAGGAAAGAAAACCTGGGGTGAAACAGATCGAGCAGATGATGGTTCAGCGGGTCGGAGTGCCAAAAACGTGTCTGATAAACCTTCGATCAACGATTGGCTTCGACAAAATCAGGTTCTTTGTTCACTGATTCTCAGTCCGATCTGCCTAATCCTTCACGAAACGCTCGGATACACACCGATCTTCATTGCACCGTCACCGGCGAACCTTCCGACTCCCCGATCTCCATCATAACCTCTTTGGATCTCCTCTTGTCCAACGATCTAGGTATAACCGAGCAGATCTCATCCGTTCATGTTTATGTGCTTCAGATCTATTGATGCTTGTGTTGTCTAGGGTTTCATGGATCCCTGTCTATATGGAGTGTCGGCTGGAATGTGTGATTTTATCCTGTATTGTGTTGATCACTGAGTACTTAAAATTCAAAACTTATTAGACTGTTGGAATTTTTGTGTTTAAAGGATCGTGTTATTCTGATTTTGCAAATTACTTCTGGAGTTTTTAAAAGGCCAAGGGGATGCCTTTTGTGCTGGAATTTCGTGCAAGCACACCATCTTTTATCCTTTACATATCCAGTCATCTTTGTTGTTGTTTTCAATAAATGAATTTTTTCTGTTTTTATTCTGCAGAAGCCACAGCTTATGGTGAAGATGAGAATGAGGTCAGTTTTTAAAATTTCACTTGTTTCAGTACGTAATTGTGACCACTGTTTTATCCACCAATTGCTATTTGAGGACCCAAGTATCATTCTTCAGTCGAATTTTTTACAATATTATGAATGTTCATTACAGTCTATAGATGCAAGAGCACAAAAGGCACTGGAATGCCCTTGCATAGCTGAACTGCGGAATGGTCCCTGTGGAAATCAATTCTCTGAAGCATTTGTGTGTTTTTTGAAGAGCACTGCTGAAGAAAAGGTAATACTAGTTTGAAACCACAAGAACTGACCACCTCATTTAGTTCTGTTGTTAAAGTTTTGCCTGGGAACTGCCAGACTAATATGATCTCTTTATCACATTTTAATTATAGAGGGTAATAGCAGAAAAAAAAATCAGATAAATCATAGTTGTTGAGATATAAAACTTTTACTATAGCATTTAACTCATCAGATCACTCTTTTTTATGTGAATGACTTTAAAATATTGTGTTTTTCATTCTATCTGTGGTGTGCTTGACTGTTAACTTTTTATACATGCATTTTGAAGGTTGAAGCTTAAATTTTTGCAGGGTTCAGATTGCGTAAATCCCTTCGTAGCCTTGCAGATGTGCATCAAAGCGAACCCCAATGCTTTCTCAAAGGACATTTTAGAAGGAGAGGGTAGTGGGGAGGAGGAAGAGGAGAGGGAAGCCAAAGATTATACCATCTCAGCTCCATCCTGGTCCAGAAAACCTAAGTCCAAGCTCTGAGTGTCTTCATTTTAAAAATTGCTAGACTTTAGGTAGTTTGATTATTTTGCACATCATTAGTTCTTGGGCTCGCTTGCATATCAAGCTAGTGATGTAATTGTTGAGGGTTACTCTCAGAATTTTATGAAAATAATGAATGGAGATGGGATGTTTTGGAAATTCATCTATTATCAAAGGTATAATGTAAAAATAATGAGGACATAGGGATTGGTTTTTGCCTAGTCTAGAGGCAAGGAGAATTTTCTTTAAGGCGAATATGCTCCTTATATGGTAGTTCCCTTTGTTTCTGAACACAACTTGATCAAGTAGATTCAAAATCAGAATAACACGATCCTTTATCCACGCCCGTTTTTTTATCTGATGTAATATTAATATTGTAACAATCCTGTATAATATTGTAATATTTTTGATAGCATGAAGAACGAAAATTTAATAAATAGAAAAAATAAGCAAATAATCAAGTTTTCAACCAAACATCAAATTACATTCAGCACTTATTAAATGGACCAAAACACCCTTGTCATAAGCTCTACTCTTCAGTACTGAACCAAACACACTTATTGCAATAAGTGCTTATAATTTCCGCTGAACCAAACAGTTTTTCTTCTGAACTGATTAAAACTTATCAGAACTTATACAATCTGCACTTATACATCAGGACTTAAAATCAGCTTTCCGCTGAACCAAACGGCCCCTAAGTATGGTAGTTGGTGAAACTTTTGTTAAGGTTTCAGTTTCTTTATAAAAAAATATATATATAAAAAATAAGTTTGGTACAAAAATAAAATAAAATAAAAAAGTTGTTTAGTTTCCACCTTCTAAAACATGCAAAGTATTAAGAACCCTCTTTAAAACACAATATTATTACAAGCTCTCTTAAAATGTTATCAAGTTTTATAAAAAATTCTACAGTCAATAACTAAGAATATTAAGAGAATATTTCATCTCAACATATGTATATTGACTATTTTACACTCCTTCCTTCCATTAATGAAAAAGGTCTTAAGTACATCTCTTCTCTTTAGAGTGTTGGAGATTCATTTTTTATTTTTTTGGCATAAACAAAGCTTCAAGAAGTATGCTTTATTTGGTAAAAAAATGAAAAGAACATTTGATTCCTAAAGACCTTTTTCACTAATCAGAAGGGTAAAATAGTCAATATATTGAGATGGAATATTCCTTTAATATTCTTGGTTTGCTGATTGTTAGATTTTTTTTATAAAGCTAGGTAACATTTTAAGGGTTCGGAACCTCTGTTTTAACAAAATAGAGGTTCTCTGTTTGAACGAATGAGACGAGGACGTGTGGCATATGACCTCAGTAATGAGCGTAATGATGAAGAACATATATGTGAAGAAAGTAACAATGAACATGATGATGAAAATAGACCTAAGAATTATGAAAATGAAAATTTTGATGAAGAATATAGACAGTTTCCTTTGAATATCTATGATCCAGAAAATTGGAAAAATATTAATAAAAATTTGAGAGACTTTTTAGTAGAAAGAGGTCCTATAAGATATAATAATATCAACTTTCCTAAAGATGATGATAATAGGCATTTCTCTTCTATACATTACAATCGATATTTATCCAATGGAGAGAAGCATGATAGAAGATGGTTAGTATATTCAAATGTTTCAGATAAGGTATATTGTTTTTGTTGTAAGTTATTTAAGAAAGAAGACAATAAGATCCATTTAGCTAATGAAGGAATTAAAGATTGGAAAAATCTAAGTTATAGGCTTAAAAGTCATGAAACTAGTGATGATCACATTACCAATATGAGTAGCTGGATTGAATTAGAAAAAAGATTAAAAAATAATGAAACAATTGATAAGTGCACGGAAGAACAAATTCAGAAAGAGAAAGAACATTGGAGACAAGTTCTGTTGAGAATACTTACTGTTGTAAAAACTCTTGCCAAAAATAATTTAGCATTTCGTGGAGACAATGAGAAGATATATCAAGAGAATAATGGAAATTTTCTAAGCTTAATTGAAATGATTGCAGAATTTGATCCAGTAATGCAAGAGCACATTCGACGAATTCAAGAGCGTGAAACCCATTATCATTATCTTGGTCATAAAATCCAAAATGAACTAATAACTTTGTTAGCAAGAGAGATAAAAAATACAATTGTTAAAAAAATTAAAGAAGCAAAATATTTTTCAGTTATACTTGATTGTACTCCAGATGCAAGTCATGAAGAACAAATGTCTCTTGTAATTCGATGCGTAGATGTTTCTTCAAGTCAAATAAAGGTAGAAGAGTTCTTTTTAGAATTTCTAAAGGTAGAAGATACATCAGGACTAGGACTTTTTAATGAACTTTTAAATGCGTTGAGAAATCTTGAACTTGATATATGTGATGTAAGAGGACAAGGATATGACAATGGATCTAATATGAAAGGAAAATATAAAGGTGTACAAAAAAGATTACTTGAAGTAAATCCTAGAGCATTCTATACGCCATGTGGTTGTCATAGTCTTAATCTTACACTTTGTGATATGGCCAACTCTTGTTCTAAAGCTGTATCTTTTTTTGGAGTGGTACAACGTATATATTCATTGTTTTCATCTTCTACAAAAAGATGGAAAGTTTTCAAAGATTACGTGCATGGTTTCACACTTAAGCCATTATCACAAACACGTTGGGAAAGTCGTGTTGAAAGTGTTAAAGCAATAAGATATCAAGCTCCAGAAATAAGAGATGCTTTAGTTCATTTAGCAAATACTAGTGAAGATCCCAAAACAAAGAGTGAAGCTGAATGTTTAGCGACATATGAAATTGAGAATTTTGAGTTCTTGTTTGGAATGATTATTTGGTATAACATTTTATTTGCTATTAATCAAGTTAGTAAAAATTTCAAACTGAAGACATGCATATCGATGTTGCCATATGTCAATTAAAAGGGCTTATTGTATTTTTTGAGACTTATAGGGAAACTGGATTTGAACAAGCTATGATTGAAGCTAAAGAAATTGCAACTGCACTGGATATTGAACCCAAGTTTCGTGAAAAACGAATTATTCGTAGAAAAAAACAGTTTGATGAAATTGTCAATGAAGAGATGAGACAATCACCAGAAGAAGCATTTAAAGTTAATTACTTCATTTATATAGTAGATCAAGCTCTTTCTTCACTTAAGAGTAGGTTTGAACAATTTCAAAAATATGAAGAAGTTTTTGGATTTTTGTTTGATTTGAATAAGTTAAAAACTTTAGATGATAATTGTTTGAAATGTTACTGTAGCAAACTCGAAATTTTTTTGAAACATGACATGATTTCTGATATTGATGGAAGAGATTTATTTTTAGAATTAAAAGTCTTGAAAGAAGTTCTACCAAAAGAAACAAAAAAAGCAATTGATGTGTTGAATTATTTAAAAAGAATGGATTGTTGTTTTCCAAATGCATGGATTGCTTATAGAATATTATTGACAATACCTGTTACAGTTTCATCTGCAGAAAGAAGTTTTTCAAAATTGAAGTTGATAAAATCTTATCTCAGGTCTACTATGTCACAAGAAAGATTAAACGGACTAGCTTTGCTATCTATTGAAAAAGACATGGTGGAAAAACTTGATTATTCAAGTCTAATTAGTACTTTTGCAGCTCAAAATGCGAGAAGAATAATGTTTAAGTGATGCTTTGTTGAACTTTATCATTTCTTTTTGGTATTATAGCTTTACATTATGTTTGTTCTTGGTGTAAATTGGATTACATGTATGTGCTTGTAATTCAAGATGGATTTCTAAGTAACCATATGTTAATTGAGTTGTGAAATGAAGCTGATGAGAGCATGTATCTATCTGTTATACTCTTCTAGTTGATCAATGAAAAATGATAATTTATTGGGTTATATTTAAACAATTTTTTTTTTTTTTTTTTTGGTATAGGGCCCCATTTTAAAAGATCGCCTAGGGCCCCATCCAAATTTTCAAATCTCAGGGCCGGCCCTGGGTACCTCACGTGACCTCACGTGATTTAACTTCACGAGTTGACTGATGAGGGCTTCCGTTTCCTTCGCCGTTTCATCCCAACGAAAATCTTTTCATAATTCAATACCTTTTTTTTTCTTTTTTTTTTCCCTTGAAGCTAACTTTGTATTATTTAATTTTATTTTATTTTTTTTAAATATAGATACTGATACCAACACTTCCATTATTAAAAATGGATTACAAGCGTGAATTCTTGTCAATTCAAAAAAATGATTAAATTCCTTTTTATTAAAAGTCACGTGTAAACAAATATTATTTTAAAAAGAAATTCATCATAATTTACGTCATTCTCAAATAACTCATCATATTTCTCATTTTTAAAATAATATATTTTTTCACATGATTTTTTTTTAAATAAAGAATTTAATCATCTCTGAATCTATATTATAATTTTATTATTATAAAAGTATAAATCGACATGAATTTTTTTAAAGAGTTATTTTCAAAAAATTTCAAAACTAAAATATAAAAACTCGAAAATGATTATGTGAAAATATGTTTTTACAGCAATAGAATCAATTTAACAATTATTTTCAAGACCACTCTATAATTAGATAATAAAAACTTATTTTTAATTATTCAAATTCAGAAAAAAAAAAAAAAACTGTACGAAGATCCATGCACGCATGGGTTTTGATTTGCATGGTTTTTTTTTTTTTTTTTTTTTTGTGCATGGGTTTTGGTTTGCGTGCATGGGTTTCGGTTTGCATTTTTTTTTTAATTATGTTTGCATGGGTTGTTTTTGTTTTGCATGGATCTTTGAATATATTGTTTTTTATTTTCTATTTCGAATTTGGATATTTAACAACAAGTTTTTATTTGATTTTTCAAAGCAATATTTGGTTAAAGGATCTATTACCAAATACAAATAACATTCATAAAAGTTCTGACTTTAATTATTTTTTTTTTCTAAATAGCGTGATTTTTAAAAAAAAAAAATGGAAAAGACACTCAAGAAAAAAATTTATGTCAACAATAAAACTATAATATAGATTCAAAGATGATTAAATTCTTTTTTTAAAAAAAAGTCACATTAAAAAAATCACAATAAAAACAAATTAAATTCTTAATTAAACGAAACCCATGCACGCAAAAAAAAAAAAAAAAAAAACCATGCTTGCATAGATCTTTGTATAGTCTTTTTTTTTTTATTCTGAATTTGGATAATTAAAAATAAGTTTTTATTTATTATCTAGTTATAGAGTGGTTGTGTTTAAAAATAATTGTTAAATTGATTATATTTATGTAAAAGCATATTTTTCATATAATCAGTTTCGAGTTTTAATATTTTAGTTTTGGAAAATTTTCAAAAATAACTCTTTAAAAAAATTCACGTCAATTTATGCTTTTGTAATAATAAAATTATAATATAGATTCAGAGATGATTAAATTTTTTATTTTAAAAAAAAGTCATGTAAAAACAAATATTACTTTCAAAATGAGAAATATGATGAGTATTATTTGTATTTGAGAATGGCGTAAATTATGATGAATATTTTTTTTCTTTTTCAAAGTAATATTTCTTTTAACGTGACTTAAAAAAAAAAGAATTTAATCATTTTTCTAAATCTATATTATAGTTTTATGACTAAAAAATCATAAATTTACATGAATTTTTTTTCTTGGGTGTCTCGTCCATTTATTTTTTAAAAAATTCACAGTATTTAGAAGAAGAAAAAAATCAAAATCAAGCCTTTGATGAATATTATTTGTATTTAAAAATAGATACTTTAACCAAATCTTATTTTGAAAATAAAAAAAAATTTATAATGAATATTATTTATATTTGGGATTGAGTCATCTGTTTATATTTTTATGTTTATTTTTAATTTTTTTTAATCCCTAGTTTAAATAAAGGAAAAGAAAAAAGAAAAAAAAAGTACTGAATGATGAAAAGATTTTGCCTTGGGATGAAACGGTGGAAGGAAACGGAAGCCCTCATCAGTCAACCTGTCAAGTTCAATCATTTAGGAGTTTTTAATCATTTTTCTCATTTAGGAGGGGTGGAAGCTAAATAACCCAAAATAAAAAGTCAGAACAACATGTTCGGATCCTTCCATGTAAATCACTCCAAATGATCAGATCCTTCCATGTAAATCACTCCAAATGATCAGATCCTTCCATGTAAATCACTCCAAATGATCAAATGCAAAACACAACCTTTCCACTGTGTTTTAAAAAACCTCCCTCCAAAAAGCCATGAAAGGTCCCAACTATGAAGACCTTCACTTCATTCTCCTCCCACAGATGTCCCAAGGCCACATGATCCCCATGTTCGACATCGCCGCCCTCCTCGCCCTCCGCGGCGCCTCCGTCACCTTCATCACCACCCCCTCAACGCCGCCCGCCTCCGCCCAGCCCTCTCCCCCCACCACCCCATCTCCCTCGTCGCCCTCCCCTTCCCCTCCGCCGACTTCGGCCTCCCCGTCAGTTGCGAGAGCTTTGACACGCTCCCCTCCCCCGACCTCATGCGCGCCTTCTTCGAGGCCTCAAAAACCCTCCTCGCGCCTTCTGTCCGGTACCTCCGGCGACACCCCACCCCGCCAAGCTGCGTCATAGCCGACGTTTTCTTCCCGTTGGCGTGGGAGATCGCACGGGAGTTCGGCGTCCCGAGGCTCACCTTCTCCGGCTTCAACTGCTTCTCCACGCTCTGCGTCCGCAACCTGCGCGCGCACGGCGTGCTCGAGCGCGTCGTGTCCGAGACCGAGCGCTTCGTCGTGCCGGGGATGCCTCACGAGCTCGCGCTCGTGAAGGCGCAGCTGCCTGTGGAGGCGGAGGCGCGGTTCGTAGACTTGAGAGCGGAAATGAGAGAGGCGGAGGAGACGGCGGACGGCGTCGTGTTGAACAGCTTCGAAGAGATCGAGCGCGAGTACCTGAACATCTACCGCGAGACGACAGGGAAGGAAGCTTGGGCGATCGGACCGGTCTCGCTTTCTAACGTAGGTGGACTATGATAGAATTAGAGAGAAACCAAGGAAGTTTGGTTTGAAAATTCTAATTTTGTTATTTATGGTACGGAGTTTTTGCATTTGAGTCATAATAATAATGCAGTTTTTATTAGTAAAAAAACTTGAGATAAGTTTAAGTAAATAGTGTTTTTGAAATTATGATTTATTGAGTGTTTTAAATATTTTTTAGTTTTGCATCTCATACTCTAGTATATCCATTTTTACACTAGTACTTCTAAAAAATTATTTTTTATTAATAAAAATTATTTTTGATAATTACATAATTAAAAACTATTTTACAATTTCTTTTAATAAACTTCCACTACTATTTTTTTGAAAAATTAAAATCTATGATGTACAATCTATTATTTACAAATTAAAACCTAACAAATATGTTAAGTAAATCTGTCATGATTTATTATCATACAATTAAAAGTTTGTCTTTACTGTTATGAATATAGTGGATAACCACCAATTCTCCGAGCCATAACCTCCCCCACTCTTCAATTCCATAATCCCTACTATTAACCACTCTACTATCTATCCCCTCACTTCTATAGACTTGTAACTCTCCCTTTTGGGATTCCTCCATACACCCTATAAATAGAGGGGTTTCTCATGTATTCCACAACCAACAATTACAGAATAAACACCTCTCTACTTCTCTATTTGCTTCTGTATTTTGTTTATATATTTATATTCTACTTAGTTGATAACACGTTATCAGTACGACGACGCTCTAGTCTACTTCGTCAAAGAGGTTTGTATTTTAGTGAGTTCATGATGTTCAAATCATCATGATTTCATTTTGTTTACAAAATGATTGGATGTCAACAGTACCCGGTTTGTGATATTTTTTCATGTGATTTTTTGAAAAGTATGCACTATTTACTCGTGCAATTGTTCACAATTTCTTACATGAAAATTTTATTAGTTTTCATTGCATAATGAGATTTGAAAAAAAAAAAATTAGTGTTACGGGTACTAAATATTATTCCTCCTGGACATTGTATGATCTTATACTTCATGTTATCATTATTATTATTACTGTGAATGATACACCTCATGTTAATAATGCAAGCACACATGCAGCTATATACTTATTTATTCTACAGGTTGGTGTAGGCTCTCCCACATTCACAGTAGCATGTATTAATTGTAGTTGAGAAAGGAAAGTGACAAGAATTACAAATTTCAAAGCACAGAAGGGTCTGGTGCAGATAGAATAGGGTGTCTAGCAGTGAAAATAACAAAATCATGTTATCGGCTATCATGCATAGCATTAAAACAATAAAAAAAAGGGTTAAAGACATCTAAGTCCCTACAAACATAGGAAAACCCATATAAGTCCCTGCTAAAATTAGGACAGACGTACGAGTCCCTGAAAACTCAGAAAAACCCAATTATCATCCCTGAGTTAAATTTTCATCCAAACTTAACGGAATATTCTCAGAATATTCTGTCACATATAATTGTGTTGACATTGAAGTCCTTATAAACAGTCATAAAGATAAATTAGTCCCTGTAAAAGATAAAATTACCCCTGAAAGACTTTTACATTAAATTGTGTACATATTGTAGTCCCTGTAAACAATCATAAGACAAATTAGTCCTTGCAAAAGACAAAATTGCTCCTGAAAGATTTTTACATTTAATTGGATAGACATTACAGTCCTTATAAATAATCGTATAGACAAATTGGTACATGTAAAAGACAAAAATGCCCCTAAAGAATTTTTACATTTAATTGTGTAGAAATTGCAGTATTTTAGAGGGTATTTAATTTTAAATTGCAATGTCTGCACAATTAAATGTAAAAATCCTTCAAGGGTATTTTTGTCTTTTAGAGGGACCAATTTGTCTTTACGATTGTTTATAAGGACTATAATGTCTATTCAATTATATGTAAAAGTCTTTCAAGGGCAATTTTATCTTTTGCGGGGACTAATTTGTCTTTATGATTATTTATAGGGACTACAATATATACACAATTTAATGTAAAAGTCTTTTAGGGGCAATTTTATCTTTTGCATGGACTAATTTGTCTTTATGACTGTTTATAAGAACTTCAATGTCTACACAATTATATGTGATGGAATATTCTAGGAATATTCCGTTACATTTGGATGAAAATTTAACTCAGGGATGATAATTGGGTTTTTCTGAGTTTTGAGGGACTCGTACGTCTGTCCTAATTTTAGTAGGGACTTATATGGGTTTTTCCATGTTTGTAGGGACTTAGATGTCTTTAACCCTAAAAAAAAATCATATGTCCCAATCTGTTCCATATTCATATATATGTAAAAAGAAAAAAAATTGGCTGAGATGATTAAAATTTATAGCATAAATTTTTTTTTGTTTGACTATGGAATTATATTTTGATGTTTCACTTATTGCTTAGATTTGTGTTAACATCAGTCCTTATTCCTTGTATCAATTAATTTGATATTTATAAACATCTGATTTGATATTCATTTTAATGTTACAATGTCATGTGTCCCTATAGGACCATACAAAAATTGTATTTACATGGATCCCTGAAGGATCATGTAGAAGTTATGAATAACGTGTCCCAATAAAACCATGCAAATTTTATTTTATTCCTGAAGGACTACAAAAATTATGACATGGATCCTTGGAGGATCATGTGAAAGATATGATTAGAATGTGTCCCAGAAGGACCGTATAATTTTTATCCCTGAAGGATATATATACATAAATCATGATTGCTCGTGTCCCCGTAGGACAAAACAAAAGTTATATAATATATTTTTCAGGTCATTGAAGGACCAAATAAAAAAATTAATCCATGTATCCCAACAGGAACATGTAAGTTATGATTAGATTTCACCATCATCATCATAATGAAGAGGATTTAAATATTAAAAGGTCCACCGGCCATTGTGCCTCAAATATGCTCCAGTTGTAGCAATATTGAGAGAATCAATTTTATATATTCTCGTTGCCGAACAACGATTTTTTTTTAAAATATCATGTAACTCAACTCAATGGCATAGCATCATTACCCGAAGTAAATGCATTTTATTTTATGTTCGCCATGAAAGTTGTGGTCATGAATGATGAGATCATGATTTATATAGTTGAAAGCACAACAATCATAAAGTTTGTAAAATATCTCAAATCACTACAAGTGGTTTGCTATTAAACTAAAGCATAATTGAAGGGAAAATGGTTGTAGAGCAAACCCCTAACACAAGGAAAATGATTGTTATTTATTTGGTGCTTAAAAATATGGTCACGTACCTGATGTACGATCAGACTTTTATAATTTTTATAATTTTTCTTTGTTATCTAAAATGCATTTTTCTTATTTTTATCTTATTTATTTCATTTTTCTTTTTACAAGAATGGCTATGGTTGGTAACATCTGTCTAGCAGACAGCGCTACAACGCATATGATCCTACAAAATAAACAATATTTCTCGACATTGATATTAATCAATACAAATGTTAATACCATTTTTGGTACTACAAAATTAATTGAAGGCTCCGGAAGAGCAAATATAATATTACCAGGAGGTATAAAATTTTGTATTAATGATGCATTATATTCAGCAAGATCCAGAAGAAATCTCCTAAGTTTTAAGGATATCCGTCTTAATGGATATCATATTGACACTATCAGTGAAAACAATATGGAGTATTTATGTATTACTTCAATTGTTTCACGCCAAAAACATATATTAGAGAAACTTCATGCTTTCTCATCCGGGTTATATTATACAACCATAAAAACAATCGAATCATATGCTGTAACGAACCAGAAGTTCTATGATTCAGATATTTTTACACTTTGGCATGATCGTCTCGGGCATCTCGGATCTACAATGATGCGTCGACTAATTGATAATTCATTTGGGCATTCTTTAAAGAACCAGAAGATTTTTTTATCTAATCACTATCAATGCATTTCGTGCTCACAAGGAAAATTGATAGTTAGACCATCCCCACAAAAGTCAATGTTGAGTCACCAACATTTTTGCAAAGAATCCAAGGGGATATATGTGGCCCAATCCACCCCCCATGTGGACCATTCAAGTATTTTATGGTATTGATAGACGCATCAGCTAGATGGTCGCATGTTTGTCTATTATCCACTCGGAATGCTGCATTTGCAAGACTGCTTGCTCAGATAATCCAATTACAGTCTCATTTTTTGGATTATCCTATCAAGTCAATACGTCTTGATGGAGCTTGTGAATTCACATCGAAAAATTTTAACGACTATTCTATATCGCATGGCATCAATGTTGAACACCATGTTGCTCATGTGCACACCCAAAATGGATTAGCCGAATCATTTATTAAACATCTTCAGCTAATTGCACATCATATGCTTTTGAGGATAAAATTACCCGTTTCAGCTTGGGGTCATGCTATATTGCATACAGCAGCATTAGTTCGCCTTCGGCCAACTGCTTATCATCAATATTCCCCTTTACAACTCGTACTGGGTCATCAACCAAATATTTCACATCTTTGAATTTTTGGTTGTGCTGTACAAGTTCCTATTGCCCCTACACAACGAACTAAAATGGGCCCTCAACGTCGATTGGGAATTTATGTAGGCTTTGATTCTCCTTCTATTATAAGATATCTTGAACCATTGATAGGGGATGCTTTTACAGCTCGATTTGTGGATTGTCATTTTGATGATACAATATTCCCATCGTTAGGGGGAGAAAATCCGTCTCCAGAAGAACGACGTGAACTTACATAGCAAACTCCATCTTTGTCTCATCTTGATCCTCGCACTAATCAATGCGAAACTGAAGTGCAAAGAATCACCCATCTTCAAAGAATTGCTCATCAATTGCCAAATGCATTCAATGATGCAGCAAAAGTGATGAAATCACATATTGCAGCTACTAATATTCCAGCTCGGATTAATGTTCCAATAGAAAAAACTGTTAATATGCCGGCTAATGAATCAACAAAAACATGCCTGAAGCGTGGAAGACCTATAGGCTCAAAAGATTCAGCTCCCTGAAGGAGAAAAACAATGAAGAATAATTCTCTAGAAGAGTATGAAACACTTGAAAGACCCACAATAATAACTCCTACAGAGGAAGAAGCCCCTGAAGTGACACAAGTCCCCGAAGAGAATGACGTCTCTGAAGTGACACCCGTGCATGAAGAACAAGTACATGGAAATGAAGAAATTTTCATAAATTATGCAAATTCACAAATATTGTGGGATCGAAAGCAAGTGCTTGTTGATGATATATTCTCATTTGCAGTAGCTACAGAAATCATTTCAGATAATGATTTAGAACCACATTCAGTGGATGAATGCAGACGAAAAAATTGTTTGCCACAATGGAAAGCTACTATTCAAAGAGAATTGGATTCACTTGCAAAACACCAAGTATTTGGACCAGTAGTCCTAACCCCTGAAGGTGTTACACCAATAGGATGTAAATGGGTGTTTGCGAGAAAATGAAATGAAAGAAACGAGATTGTTAGATACAAAGCTCGTCTTGTGGCACAGGGTTTCCTGCAGAGATCTGGGATAGATTTTGAAGAGACATATTCTCCTGTGATGGACACAATCACATTTCGGTATTTAATTAGTCTTGTAGTCTCAGAAGGACTTGACATGCATCTAATGGATGTGGTTACTGCATATTTATATGGAAAATTAGATACCGACATTTATATGAAAGTTCCTGAAGGACTAAAATTGCCTAAAACAAAACCACGAAACATGTACTCAATCAAGCTAAGACGATCCTTGTATGGATTAAAGCAATCTGGACGAATGTGGTATAACTGTCTTAGTGAGTGCTTAATAAAAGAAGGATATGTCAATGATCCAATATGCCCCTATGTATTTATTAAGAAAACAGAACTCAGATTTGCCATTATTGCAGTATATGTTGATGATATTAATCTAATTGGGACTCCTGAAGAGCTCGAAAAGGCTTCCGAATATCTGAAAAGGGATTTTGAAATGAAAGATCTTGCAAAAACAAGATACTGAATGGGATACTTGTTCATCAAACAACATATGTTGAAAAAATCCTGAAGCATTTTAATATGGACAAATGTCATCCATTAAGTACTCCTATGGTAGTAAGGTTACTTGACCCAAAGAAGGACCCTTTTCGTCCAAAAGAAGATACTGAAAATCTTCTTGGTCCTAAAGTAACATATCTTAGTGCAATTGGTGCCTTATTATATTTGGCTCAATGCACTAGACCTGACATTGAATTTTCAGTTAATTTATTGGCTAGATTTAGCTCTGCACCAACTCGAAGGCATTGGAATGGTGTGAAGCACATTTTTTGTTATCTTCATGGAATGTCAGACATGGGTCTATTCTATGCAAAGGATTCTAATAATGATGCACAACTAAAGGGTTATGCAGATGCAGTATATCTTTCAGATCCTCACAAGGCTCGCTCACAAACAGACTATGTATTCACTTGCGGTGGCACAACAATCTCTTGGCGATCTACGAAACAGACTTTGATTGCCACGTCTTCTAACCGCTCTGAGATTCTTGCACTCCACGAAGCAAGCCGGGAATGCGTGTGGGTAAGATCTTTGGTTCATCATATTCGTACTGCATGCGGACTATCTCTCATTACAAATGTTCCAACAACTATATATGAAGACAATGCAGCATGCATTGCTCAAATCAAAGGGGGATATATCAAGGGTGATAGAACGAAGCATATTTCTCCAAAATCCTTTTACACTCATGAGCTCCAGCAGAGACATGAAATTGATGTTCAACAAATTCAGTCAAAGGACAATCTTGTAGATTTGTTCACTAAAGCTTTGTCGACGTCAACATTCAAGAAACTGGTGTATGAAATCGGGATGCGACGAGTTTGCGACCAAAATTCTTGAAATCTTGTATTTGTGAGGGGAGTAATTTTTTATGACATTTTGCGAACTGTACTCTTTTTCCTTCGCCTAGGTTTTGTCCCATTGGGTTTTCCTGGCAAGGTTTTAATGAGGCAGTGTCAAACGCATACACCATTATACGATTAAGTTACATTGTACTCTTTTTCCTTCGCTTTGGTTTTTTTTCCATTGGGTTTTCCAAGCAAGGTTTTAATGAGGCAATTATCTTAGCGTGGTGGTCATCCAAGGGGGAGTGTTGTGAATATAGTGGATAACCACCACTCCTCCAAGCCATAACCTCCCCCACTCTTCAATTCCATAACCCCCACTATTAATCACCCCACTATCTACCCCCTCACCTCTATAGACTTGTAACTCTCCCTTTTGGGATTCCTCCATGCACCCTATAAATAGAGGGATTTCTCATGTATTCCACAACCAACAATTGCAGAATAAACACCTCTCTACTTCTCTATTTGCTTGTGTATTTTGTTTATGTATTTATATTCTACTTAGTTTATAACATTTACTATTTTTTTAAAGAATCCGTCCAACACAATCAACCGAGGAGGGAAGGTGTCCACCGATGAACTCCAGTGCCAGGACTAGCTCGACCAGAGAGAACCCAAGTCCATGGTCTACGTGAGTTTCGGGAGCATAGGAAGGCTAAGCCCGCCGCAGATGGCCGATCTCGCGCGCACACTGGAGACCTCCGGCCGCAATTTCATGTGGGTCATCAAAGGCAGCGACGGGCACCCAGAGGAGTTCAAAGAAGAGCCGGTCATGGAGAGGCGGATGGTCGTGCGCGGGTGGGCACTACAGGTGACGATACTGTCGCACGGGGCGGTGGGTGGGTTCATTACGCACTGTGGGTGGAACTCGACGTTGGAGGGGGTGTGCGTGGGCGTGCCCATGGTGGTGTGGCCGCTGTTTGCAGAGCAGTTTTTGAATGAGAAGCTGGTGGTGGATGTGTTGCGTGTCGGCGTGCGTGTTGGGGTGGAGAGACCAAGTGGGTTGGTGGAGGGGGAGGCGATCGAGAAGGCTTTGGAGGAGGTGATGGAGGGAGGTGAGGAGGGTGTTTTGAGGAGGATGAGAGCAAGAGAGCTTGGGGAAATGGCAAGGATGGCTGTGGAGGTCGGGGGTTCTTCCTATGTCAACATGACGAGATTGATTGAATATGTGTCGGAGTACATGTATGTGAAGTATGATGGCGTTCGAAATCTTCTGTTCTTGTACTTGTTTTTGGATACGCTGATAAATAAAATTTTCATTCATCTTCCCTACAAAATCTATAAGAATTGGATTGTCGGAAAAAGAAAATAATTTTTATTCTAGACAAGGGTTATTTGAAGCACAAATCTATGAAAGTTGTGAAAGACAATTAAAATCCTAAGTTAAATGGCAATTTGAATTTTTTTTTATATATATATACTTGTTTTTGGAGTAAAGGGGTGCGCAGCTGTGTGCGGCTTAAAGCAGTAAAAGGAGTGCGCAGCTGTGTGCGGCTTAAAGCAGTAAAAGATGTTGTAATGCAAAGTAGAGGAGGATCAGACTTGAGGGGTGGGAAATCTCAGTTTTCCTAGAGGGGTGATGGCATTCTAGTCAGGTTTATGGGAAAGAAGCAGAAGAGGATTACCTTTTGTTGTCTTTCACGAGGGAGGTCCCACCGTGATCGCCAGGCTGTCGGTATCAGATTTCGGAAAGAGAAAGGAAAGGAAGGGGCCCTCTCTTCCTTCCTCCTCGGTGGTCCTCCAGTGGTTTGGGTGCGTGTGTGAGGGTTTTTCGGAGGCTCAGACCCGGAGAGCTGCGCCTTGGTGGGATCGGTTGGATCGTCTCTCGGAAGGGGTGGGCGGTTTGGTTGTTCGTTCCTGGCTGAGGCGGCCGACGGGTCCTCAGGAGGATTCAGGGGTGGTTGTGATCGCCACCTGCTTTTCTAAAAAAAAGCAAAAAAAGTTGTGGGGTCTCCGCTCTGAGACACGGATATGCAGTACACAGAGGTGAAGATAGGGATCCTCTTCTGCTTTGAGAACCTGACTAAAGGAGAATTGGGACTCAGGTGTGCTAGGGGAAGGGCCGGCTAGTTGTACTTAGCCGCCTGGTGGGGGGCGGCTGGTTGTGGGTAGCCGCCTGGTGTCTGGTTCAATTTGGGCAGAACCTGGGTAGGGTTTGGGTTTGGTTTTGGTAGAGGCTAAACTGGGTTTAGCCTGGGTTTTGGAGAGTGGATTTGGAGAGTGGTTTGGGTGTAGGAAATGGGTTTCTTTCTCACTTTTCTCTCAAGGGTTTGAAGTGGTGGTGTTGGGAATGTGGGTGGTTGGGGGTTATTGATGGGTATTGATTATGGAATTGATCATGTTGATATGAATTGGTTTCCCCCCTATTTATAGTAAAAAAGGGGTATAGGAATGTCTACTGGACAATAGATCAAAATGGGTAATAAGGTGTTTGATTTGACCTCCTATTAGATCTTTGTTCTCTGACAGTGTCCAGGTGAGGGGTGGCTAATGGTATTTAGCCGCTCAGTGAGGAGCGGCTACTCTCAGGTAGCCGCCCCCATCATAACCTGCCATATGTCCCATCTCTGACAAGCGGTGGCTTGGGTTGGTTACTAAGGATGAACCGGCTGAGATGGGGCGGCTAGAAGGGACAATCCGCCGCAATCATGGTTGCTTTATGTCCCATCCAGGAAGGTGGTTTAGGGTCGGTAAAAGGGGCGGCTAGTTGAAACTAGCCGCCTAAGATGGGGCGGCTACTATCAAGTAGCCGCCCCTGTCCAGGTTTTTAGATATTTCTAAGTGTTGGACTTTAGGGTTTCCGGTTTTTGATTTCTGAGGGAGTTTTCTATTAGATGTCCAAAAGTGGTTGTTTTTCCAATATTACTTGAAGTAAATTTCTTTTCTTTAGACGGTCAAAATTAGGGTATCTACAGTGATGACCTGTAGAGGTGGCGAGCCGAGGCAACCGAGGACGGCATGAGGCATCAGGAAGATTGTCGGAGGCGACCGGAGGGCGGCCGAAGTTAGGTAGCTAGCACTCGCTGGCAGGGCAGATCCTTGGATATCCAGGAGTGTTAGCACATGTTGGTAGGGCAGATCCTAGGATATCCGGGACACTGTCCTGGGATCGCTGGCACCTGCTGGTAGATCGCGTGTGCATGCACAGATTGCACTGGTAGGCGCGTGCGAAGATCGTACGGGTGTGCTGGCGTGCGTATGGCGCGGACGCGGTCGCGCTGATCATGCGGATGGCACGCGCGGACTTGCGCAAAGGCTCACAGACGGGGAAAAAGAAGAAATGTGATGCGGACAGCAACGCGAATGAAGGCAGTAGTGCATGAATATTGTCGCCGCATGTTGAGACGACAACGCGTGGAGAGGCGCAGGGAAGAGGGTTCCCTTTGCCTCGGGTGGGTCACCAGAGTCGGCGCGGTCGGAGGATTTTTTTGAGGAGGCATGATTACGAGCATGTTCTCGTGTTTGTGACGCCCCCTACCTAGCGCGCCAAGCTGGAGGGGCAAAAAATGACGTACAGGGTTTGGGTCGTCAGAATCTGTCCACTCCGCTTCCTCCGACGGGTACTGCTTGGTTACCGGTGATCCTCCTCCTTGAATGGACCGGACTCGAGGGTGGTTTCGTGAAGAGACGACGATGAGGGTCCGCAATGGATCGATCGATGGGATTTTTGGTGTAGTTTGGACTGAACTTGATGTAACCTCTCAGGCTGCCTACGTACCCTCGTTAAGGGATCGAGTCACACGTAGTTCCTCTTTTGGTTGTGGGATCTCGCACTGGAAGTAGGGATGTCCCCAATCCTTCCGACGGTCGAGTCCGCCCATGTTGTACTAGGGGTCTAGTGGAAAAAATCCCCCCCATTAGGGAGAATTGGTTATCTATTTATAGTACCTTGGTGGGTGCCCTAAAATCAATTGTGGATCTCTCCTTCATTGGACGGATGTGGAGAGATCCTTGATTTAGGTAATCAAATATATGTATATTTAGGGATTTTTTGAAATCAATTAATGATGTTTCTAAATCTAATTATTGGGATTTGGAAAATCAGTCAGGGATAGTTCAAAATCCAATATATATTATGAGATCTCTGCATTAATAATCCCAAAATCATATTTTCTGTTGGGATTTGATCCAAAATCTGACTTGATATTTTCTAGTGGTCAAATATGGATGGTTCGACGGGCCAGATCCACCCACGGTGGGCGATCCGGGTCGTGGCCCTTTGTCAATCGGGTCATGAGCCGCCGGTACGTGGAGCATAGTTGGTGGGCCTTATTTTTGGGCTCTACAATATGTTTCATACAAGGAGGTTTATATTTCATTTAGCATATACCTGATCAAATAAAAGTGCCCAACAAGATTTTTCTTAAGAGAAGACAGATTATAACAGTTTAAAAGCAACAATTTTATTTTTTTTCTTTTCTTTTGAAGCGCAAGTGGACTAAAAGTCAAATTGATCATTCTAGAATGAGAATTATGTCTTTCCAACATTCCAAATCTATGGATTCTATAGGAAAGAGGATCGGAAATTTATTTAACTATTGAGTGAGAGCGCTCCACAAGGTTTTTTTTTTTTTTCTTTGAAGGAGAAGATGGACAATGAAGACGTGAAAGCAAGGTATTTTTTTTTCTTTCATAAGAGCCAATTTTTAAGCTAAAAAACACAACAAAAAAACTGACTTTTAGCGACGGGCTCTCATCATGTTTGGCGACGGATTATAGCCGTGACAAATAGGCGACGGACTAAATCGGTCGCCATTTCCTAAAACAGCTGACAAGTTTTTTAAAGGGACAATCGGATCCTTATTTATGTTCGGTTGCCCATTTAACTTTCGAAAAAAATGGGATCATGCGTTCATGGGGGGAAAAAATCCTACCCCTTTTTTTGTTTATCTTCACGTCTCTCAATTTTTTCTCTCATAATCGCATCTACGACCGAAATTCCGGAGACCCCGAAAACACTCTCCTTTTTCATCATCTCTTCTTGAGACCCTTTCATGTCAATCTCGCATTTCGACGCCTAAAGATTGGACTCATCTTCCTCTCCAGCTCCCCCCTCAAAACCCTAGAAACGTCAATCATGGCCTCCTCCCCCATTGCCATCGCGGCCCCACCCAGCCCCTCCGCCTTGTCAACGGTAGATCAACCCATGTCTCTGATCCGTCCATCGGAATCTCCGGTGAGCTCGTGTTCGATGTGTTGGTTATTTTTGAATTTCATGTGTATTGGTTGTGATGCTTTTTGGAGCGAATGAAAAAAGAGGATTTTTTATGTTGCTTTAGGTGTCTTGAGTTTGGAATAGCGAGATTTAAAGTCAATGTGTGGTGGGAGAGAATGGTTTAGAGGGGGCGGGGGGGTGATTATGGAACTTTAGGGATTGATTTTAGTTATGGTATTTCTAATTATGAAATCTGAGTAGGGGGTGTTTTTGTGGCCGCTGTAGAACCTCCTCCATTGCACCACCGCAGGCCTTCCATCATCTGCTTGTTGGGGTCATGGATGATGATAAAACTCTTTATCTATATTTCCATCCTTTTTGTGGTGTTAAATTAGAATGTATTACCTCTTTTTTTTTGTGTTTGATTGTTTTCTCTCAATTTTTTCATCACCTTCATTCAATTCATTGATATTCAGGTCTTTTGGAATATGGGTGTTGAAGAGTGACCATTGAAGTTTTTTTTTTGGTAAAAGTGACGCATTGAAGTTGATATTGGAAAGAAAGCTTGAAGTGGGGTGAGTTTTGTTTTGTATAGACATGATGTAATATGTGCCAAAAATTTACCCTTCACAAGATCTGTTAAGAGAATTTATAAAATGGTTTTTAGCATTAATATTAACACTATAGGTAGTAGAGGTGGAGGAACATGCTTAATATATTGATTTTATGTTTTTACATGGCCTTCTTTACTTTTATAGCATGTGACTGCTATAGATGACTCTCTCATCATCTTTCCATTGCTTTGTTAGGTAATGCATTAAGTTTTTTGTGTTCATAAATTAGTGTTTTATCAAACTTTGTTATTGTTCTTCGAAATGCATAAATTAATTTGGTGGTTGATTTACTTTGCGATGTTCTCACATTTGTTCTGATCCGCAAATTTTTTTATTATAGATAAGAGTGAACTTTTCTTCGTGCAGTACTGTTGAATCCAAATAATTGTGCATGGTGAGATTTTGTACAAGGTAAGTGTGGGGGGTGAAATCAGGTCCTCCCCTCTTGGGTCGGATCGACGTAGATCCGGGCTTTTGATGTAGATCCGAGATGGTGTTGATGCTGACTCCTCTTCACGATGATCCGCAACAAGCCTCTCATGCTTGTCGTCTTCTTCCTTCTTCAGCCTTCGAACACCTGAAACTCACATTAGTGTGGTGTCGGCTAACGCCCCTCCGATGCTCAAATCAGTAACTTCTCCATGAGAGGAAGAAGAACTTAGAATTCTTGAGTGCGAGTAGGGGAAAGAGAGAGTGCTTTCCTACCTTGAGAGAGAGATGAAGTCCCCCTTTTATACTAGAGAAGGGGCGTGCTGAGCTTAGCCTAGTGGAGTGACCGTATCATGAGATGGAATCTCCACGTGGCTCTTGGATCTGCAGACATGTGTCACCTAGGGATTACCATTCTGTAACCGATTTCCTGACATCTAGTTCTTTTCCTGTGTCAGGGAATATTCCCTTGGATAACCGTTATTTTGTAGGAGCAGACGTATGGCCGACCTGTTTTTTAGTTCGGGTATTAGGGTTTGGTCAATTCGTACTTCAGGTCGGACCTTTTGTACTCGGCCATCTTGACTTGGTCGGGCAACACTATAGGTCCGTCCTTGGTCGGTCAAGAGTTAATCATCCGATTTATTGTGTATGTCCCGTCCTGGCCTGGTCAGGCAATATCATTTGCCAGACCTGACGAGGAAGATGGGCCCGTTTAACCCGTAGGGGGATTTGGGCCCATGGCCTTTCTCACCCTGGGTTTTCTTTTAATCATCATGGGCTAATCCACACTTAATTCTCGTACTTATGCAATCTTATTCCTTATTCCATTTTATGATAAATTTGGTCTCCTATAATAAGAAAACTGAATCTCCTTCCTTTATTTCCATGTTGCATCAATATTAAGGAAAAGTGTGTTTTCTTGTTCATAAATTTCTGTTGGATTAAATTTTCTTATTGTTGTTCCAAGTGATCAAGTCTTGGTCTTTCGTAATGTACAACAATTTTGCAATGTTAGTCAAATGCATTCAACCCCTAATGCGTTGTTAAGGTACTACTATACTATATTCACAACCAAAAAATGGCCAGAGGCAACGAACTGCCTCATGAATGTTATAAACTTGTCATGGCTATTATTCCTTGCACATCATTTTTATTTTAGATTACCATAAAAGGTTTTATATATATGTCTTAGAGTTTGATTTTGAATCCCTTTTTCTCGTACTGCAGCCAATGTTTAGTTCCATCAATAGGCGGTGTGTTAAATGCAAACAAACTTCTGCTCTTTTTTATACATGATGTCTAGCAAGACATGAACATAACTACTTTGGTGGTCTATAGTCATTAATCAGTTGATAATGGAGATTTCTATCTAGGAAACTGATCAGAGTAGACATGAAGATCGTTGAGATTATGGAGTGTGGACTGCATACTTATAGAATTTTGCTTGGTTAGTTCAAAGGGTCGAGTCGTACATGTATTTCTGTCTTATTTTTTCACATGCCTTGTTTTGCATTTTATACTTCAAAGTTATCCTATGTGCTTAATAAAAGAAAAGGTACAGAAAAAATTCATTTTTATAAGGCTTCTCCAGAACGTTAACATGCTATTTTCATCTTTTAGCTTCTAGATTAAGTATTCATCAATCTTGTCTATTACTATTTAATTTACATGTTGGATAGCTTTAAATAAAAATAATAAATTAGAAATGTGCACCAAATGATGGATTCAGGAGTGATTTTTGTTTGAGTTATTATGGGTGCTTAATGATGGCCCTCTATTTATATGATTGTTTAATGATTAAACTTATAACTTGTATTCTTTTCACATCATTCTTTAGGATACCATGATAAATTTTTAAATATATATTTGATTTACGATAGCTTTTTTGCACGTTCTTCACTTTTTTGCGTGTAAGTATATAAAAGCATCACTTGGAAAATGCAAGAAGAAGAAAACGAAAATCAAGCCATGGTTGGACGAATTTTATATATTAGTTAGTTAAACTTTGTATGTATAGAAAAGATGAACATTTATTTTAAGTGAGAGTATTCTATTATCAAACCTTTTTTTATTGTTAATGTATGATTTAATTTATCAAATTTGTTTTATGAAACTGTGTCCAATTTGTGCCTGAATGGGTTGAATGGGAATGAATATTCAAATTCAAGTCGAATTTAGTTGAATGATTTGGTTTTTTTTAATTTTTAGAGAAACAAATTTTGATATAACAAAAGCAAGAGGATCAGATTCTACAGGTTTCGTGAAATTTATCTCGACGGATACTATCCATCGCTAAAGATCAATGGCGACAGACTTCACACTTTCAAAATAGTACACGGACAATATCTGTCGCTAATACAAATGGTGACAGCATTTATCCATCGTTACTATCTCTATAGTCCGTCGCTAAATTTACAACTGCGACGGACTAAGTCCGTCGCTAATTATAGCAACCGCGATAGTCATGGTCCGTCGCATACCTTTTCGCGACGCCTCAACGCCAATGGCCCTCCAACAGCCTATGTCCGTCGCGGAAATTCTACAGCGGCGGATTTAGCCCATCGGGGATGGTCAAGTTTCTTGTTTTGAAAATTTCTCTTTGCCCAGCAATCCAATTTTGATAGATTATGAGAGAACAAGAGATGAAAATCTATAAGCCAGGAATGTCCAAAAACATGTATAAAAAAAGTAAATTCAAATCACCATTCTAAGTCTCATTCACAACTTTCATTGAACTTGAACTTCAATACATATTCAATTAATCTCATCTTATTGACATACAAAGTTTGATAACATTTGCCTTTTTTTTGTAATCCAGTTCTGATAGATTATGTAGGGAAGACCAACGAAAAGTTTATTTATCCGGGTGTCCAAAAACGAGTACGGGAAAAAGGAGATTTCAAACGTCATCATCTTTCACGTACCTGTACTCTGACACGTATTCAATTAATCTCGTCATGTTGACATACGATGACCCCCCGATCTCCACAGCCTTCCTTGCCATCTCCCTGAACTCCCTCGCTCTCACCCTCCTCAGAACACCTTCCTCCCCTCCCTCCATCACCTCCTCCAAAGCCTTCTCAATGTCCTCTATCCCTACCATCCCAGCCCCTTCCCCCGCCCACCCACCTGGTCTCTCCACCCCAACACGCACGCCGACGCGCAACATGTCCACCACCAGCTTCTCATTCAAAAACTGGTCTGCGAACAGTGGCCACGCCACCATGGGCACCCGCGCACACACCCTCCAACGTCGAGTTCCACCCGCAATGCGTAACGAACCCACCAACCGCGCCGTGCGACAGTATCGCCACCTGCGGCGCCCACCCGCGCACGACCATCCGCCTCTCCGTGATCGGGTCTTCTTTGAACTCCTCCGGGAGCCCGTTGTCGTTGTTGCTGCCTTTGATGACCCACATGAAATTGCGGCCCGAGGACTCAAGCGCGCGCGCGAGCTCGGCTGTCTGTGGCGGGCTCAGCCTTCCGATGCTCCCGAAGCTTACGTAGATCACGGATTTGGGTTCTCTCTGGTCGAGCCAGTCCAGGCACCGGAGTTCATCAGTGGACGCCTTCCCACCTCGGTCCATCGTGTTGGACGGATTCTTTAAAAGAATAGTAAAGACAAACTTTTAATTGTATGATAATAAGTCATAACAGATTTACTTAAATTTGTTACAATTTTAATTTGTAAATTATAGCTTAATATATTGTACATTTTTATTTTTTGGATGACCAGTAAAAATGTTTGTTGTTATTAAAATAGTTCTTTTATTGTATGATTGTCTTAGATAA